>VZRU01002639.1:193770-205815 GCA_013398155.1 Pedionomus torquatus | reverse complement strand
AGTTTTTCACTGGAAGTTAAAAGCTCGGATCCTGGTCTCGCCTCACGTGTGCCTGGAGCAAGTGATTGAATGGGGTAACTTCACTGTTTCTTTTCCTGTCAGGGTTTTCTTCCAAAAAGCTTTAAAGCAAAAATGTGAGGCAAGGCGTGCAGTGCACTGAGGTGTTTATTTCCAAGACTTCACACAACTTTAGTTTTAGGGAATAATAAAGTTTAGAAAACTTTGGTTGTGTTACAGATAATTTTGTTAAAAACCCCACGTGTTTGGTGATGGAAAAGTATCATAAAATGTAAATGTTTCAAACAAGGTGGTGCTTTATTCTGAATTCCATGGGTTTTTTTTTCTGAAGTGTAGTTAATGCACACACGTAATAAAGTTGTGTGCTTACAAAATGTTTTCATAAGCGAAAGTTTGTAATCAGTGAAAACTATCATGATATCTCTTGTTCTGCTTCATGGATTTATGTTTGAAAAAAGGAGGGATGTGATTTTGTTCCCACTGGTGTTCTGAGGGCAGTCGCAGTTTCTAGAGTTTGCTTAAAATTTTGTATCCTTCACCTTTCTTTTGAAGTGGAAGAAACTCCCTTAGTTTTGGCCATTTTTTATACCACCCTAATCGATGATAGTTAGAATGCACAGATAGCAGAAGGTTTTGGTGTCCAACGTGGAAGCTGGTTTATTTGCTAGTTTTCCCTTCTGTTACTACTGGGCAGCAGCGAATGGTCAGTTTCATAAGGTCAGTTTCATAAGACTGGGTTTTACATGGCAGCTTTTTTCTCAGTTTTGAAGAATGAAGAACAATTTTGTGTCTGTACTTAATTAAAATGGTGTACCTTTAAAGAAAAAAAAATATTCAGCTAATGATTTAGTTTCTGGTGAAGCACTGTATATCTGTAATTAAAACTATATAGACTGTAAATTCATCTTTAGTAGTAACTTGTACATTTACTATTTTAAATCAACCCCCTCCATAAGTAAAAGTCTTTTAATTCTCTAAAACATTTAGGTTTTGTGAGAATTGCTGCTTAAACTTATATATAACTCAGAAGCAAATCTGCAAGATACCCTTCAGTTAATGCTTTCTTTGTATCATTAAACACAGCCTATTTTTGTGTTTTCAGATGTTTCCCCCCCTCCGAATGTAAACAGTGTGTTTAAATGCTGCCTGGGTTATATGTGAATATGTGTTCTAGAGCAATATAAAGTTGGAGTAACAATGTTTTGTACTCTTCTGGATTGAGAGCCTGAAGATAAGTTCAGGGATGTAGTTTTACATGTAGGTCTTTTTATTTTAGGATGGTAGCACTGCAGTTCAGTAGCAAATTAGCTAGTTTTGATAAAAGTTGTCTGTTCTGGACATGAGACTAAATAACGTTATTTAGTCATTACGTTTCTGTCATAAGGCAGAGTCCTAAACAAAAGTGCTTAGTTTTTCCATGTGACTGTAATTTGAGTGTACCATAATTGAGACTTTTTTTTTGTCACACAGGGGAAAAAAAAGCCTCCAAGAAAATCATGCTTTTCTAATAGCTAAAATGTGTACTCAGATTCCTGCCAATTGATGGATTGGGCAGAAATCTTTCATCCCTCAGTTTGCACATTCTAACAAATGAATCACAAAACATGACCATATTGTGTATTTTCAAAGGGGCATTAGTTTTGGATGGACGGCCAGCTCGTCAGCCAACACGAGTATATGGTAACGCTGTTTAGGTATTGCTGGTCGTTTGTGCCTCTGTATTCTGTGTCATTATTTCACAATCATTTAATGAGATATTTAAGTGTTGCTGTCAGTTTTCTGGGCGTGTTCTGACTACATTCAAAACCGGTAAGATTTTTTTATTTATTTATTAAGGTGAGCTAGAAGTAATCCTGCTGTATCACTCCAGGTTTTGTATGACACTACAGATGTTTTGCTGATTTAGCACTTGGATATATTTGAAACCAGTTGTCATCAAGGTCATCTAAAAATCTTCCTTTTTAAAATAATAAAAAAAAGACATTTTAAAAACTGTGTTCCTGTTTGGAAAGAGTAATGCTCTGTAGGAACTGTATAAACAGTTGTTTTAGCCACTTTTCCTATTGTTTTTCATAGAAGGAATGAATACTAACGCATCATTTATAAATCTTGTGAAAACAAGTTAAGCAGAGGAAAGGATACCATAGCAGAATGAATCATTTATGCTTGTTTTGTTCTTTCACCATTGCTGTGGTGTCAAGTTAACTCAGTGCCATTTTAAATGTACCGTATTGCGTGTCCCGTCCCCCCCTCCTCTGGCTCCAGCCCCCAAGCCAGCTGAAGTAAAAACCAGTAGAGTTTTTGTTCAGAAAAAGCTGAACAAGCTGGTGAGCTGCTCATCCTCACCCCAGCTTGTGCCTGGCCTGGCAACCAGAATAACTGGAACTGGGATCAGGGCATGCAATCCGACTCCCTGAAATACTGCACTGCAAACTGCCTCTTTTATGGCCGGCTTGGAGTGTTGCTCCTTGGCAGGGTGTAGTTTGATGTTCCCTTAAGCCAGCGCTGTTTCTGAAACGAAAAAAAAAAAAAAAAACAGAAAAAACAACCCCCCAACACTCTCTGNAAAACAAAACCCCAAACCAGTCTGCAGGCAGTTGTTCTGTGCTGTCTTATATTGCTGGGTGTTTGTGGGTGACCTTGATTAGGAAATCAATCTGTCTCAAAAATAATCTTAAAAAAAAATAAAAGAGGTTATGCAGCTGGAGGAGTTTCATGTGCTAGCTTGCTTGCGTCTGTGCAGATGTGTAATGTTCCAGTAACCTTATGGGCAGAAAGATGTGCTTGCAAGAGAGGTCAGTGTGGATGTGGATTCTGTCTATCAGGTTCCTGAAATATGCTGAAAACTATGGGGGACACCTGGGACACAAAGCGAAAGGTGGCTCTGGGTGAGGGCTGCCAGTGGGTGGGAAAGAAGTGTTTGAGGGCATCATCTTGCTGTAGCTGCTACTTCTCCCCTGTCCTGCTCAGTTGTCAGGAAGCTGGAATTTTTCCTTTTTTTCCCCGAGCCCCATTTGCATTGCTTAGAAGGGCCTGGTTTCATCCTTTTGCTGGAGCTTTTGCCCGTGGTTCAAGTAGTCATTCGAGAGGTCTAGAGAGTTAAGGCTGTAGCTGAAGCTGTGAGTTAAGGCAGCCAGAAAGTATCATTTGTCTTTCTGAAATGTGGATAGTGAATCCACGCAGAGTACAGTGGGTGAGTGTGGGCTGGTTAACTTAAAAAAAGGAAGTCTGAGAAAACTGACATATAATTTAAATTTGGAACTGTATGGTAGCGTGCAAATAATAAAACACACGATTTTTGTGAATCACTACTATTTTTTTTTTTGCATTCTAGACTATGGCACTGATTTGGAGGCTTTTTAGAATGGATCCAGCCATTTACTTAATAATAAATTCAGGTTTTGTAGGCAGTTGCTTAGACACACAGCTTTTTCCATTCATGTAGCTGTTAAAATACTTGTAGAGTTAAGTGGGGTTTTGTTTATAGGTAAACTAAGCAGTCTCATTTCTGTTTAGTGATACACACGCAACATGCTGTGTCGTACAAAACAGCCAAATCTGTTGTAATAGAAGTTGCTGGCTTTGGGCCATTGGATTATAGTCATTTGTCACTCTAATGCCATTTCAGCAATGTAGATGTTCATTTCCAAAGAATTAAACGTGCTAGAACTGCGGTTTTTCTTCTTGATGGAAGTGTTTTATGTGTGATCGTTAAACATACAACTGGGGATTATGGAACAAAGGATTATGCTTCATCGTGAAAAAAAGTATGTGTGTATTTATATATATATAAGTGAATGTTCCGTAGTGAAATAGTCTGATATTAGAAAACTGGGATTCTAAACCCTGCTTTTATTTTACGAGATGATAACATGTGCTTTTAAGACTGTGTTTGAAGTATTCCCAATAATGGTGCTGTGTTGATTATTTTTAAAATGCTTTAAAGAATTTTCCTAGATTGGTGTTCATGTTAATATATTGATTAACATTCTAAGAGAGTAAAACTTTGAAGTATATTAGTATTTTTAATTTTGTATTTGACTCTCTAATACCTAATATAGTTGCAGATGTCCTTGATATTTTAAATACATGTAAGAACTTTTCCTTCTTGTTTGACAGTGTGAGATTTATTGATCTTTGGTGCAAGCTGCAACGTCTGGTTTTCTTCACCTGTAGTTAGGCAGGAGGTAGCTTAAATCACAGTAACCCTAACAAAGTGTTTGTGTAAGGCTTATTTAAGTCATACACCTTATGGAAAAGCATGCATTTAACGTAAAATTAAGAATCCTGTGATAGTCACAAATGTTAGTGCTGTACAAACTGAAGGACGTGTGCAAGGTTGCTTCTGGGAGTTTTGCAGCTTTTATAGTATCGTGTGTGAATTCATATCATGTATGGAAGTTTGAAAAGGAGCATCGTTATGTTGTTTGTGTTGGAATTACAGTAGGAAAGAAAGGGATGTGGATCAGCTTCCATTGAATGTTATGTTAACCTGGAAAATCACTTAAGGGTTCTGTAACCAACTGGGGTTCATCTTCGAGGTGGAAGAGAAAAATGCCCTGTCTAGAAGAAACTATAAAGTACAACATACCTCTAAAGGTTGTGTGAAAAGATGCGTTTGAAAAAAATAAATAAATATAAGAGGTTAGATTTGTAGATCTGTTTGTTTTGTTTGAGCTGAGCTGAACATACTAGCAGAAACAGCAATGCTATATTCCCTGAGTGCAGCGGGCATGTTTTTTCATACAACATCTAGAGTCTGCTGTAATGATTCACAGGTTTCCTGCCTCGTTTTTCCCCATGAATATTGCAAGCTAGCAACAGATTTTCCCAGTGTAACTTAAAATGCAGAAATTGTGTATCATCCATGCAATGAAGTGAAGGCTTTTGTTGTGAAAATGTTTTGTCGTGTTGGAGTGGGATTCCTTTGTAGGAGCGTAGCAACTTGTTACCAGTAGTGATTCTTAGAGTGGCAAGATAATGTTCTAATTTTCATGAATACTTAACAGCTTTACTGTGTGCACATACCTCTCAGCAGGAACATGTATATAACTTGCTCTTTAGCTTGTGTTGCAAACATATACATACATGGTTTAAGTTGGTTGAAGATCACCTGTTATTAGCATTGAAAATTCCTAGAATGCAGGTGAGGCTACCAGGTATGGGATGTCCAAGGTGATTTCAGGTGTGCTGCCTTTGGGTGTGTGGCTGTGCAACACTTCAGAGGCTATCAAACCACAGATACTCTCGCTCCTGGTTGTGTGGTGAAGCAGAGTTCCTGTTGTATGTAGCTCTTGTTTGAACAGGTTGAGGGTAAGTTTAAAGAGGGAGATGAATTCAAACCTTCTTTACAAGGTGGGAGTTAAAAAGAAATGACTGTTAGAAAGAAGGGGAGATCAAGGCAAGATACTGATAGTCCCTTTGATTCTTGCTGCAAGGAAGAGCGGAATGGAAAAAGTTCAGTTGCTTAGTTTAATGGTAGCAACAAGGAATTGGATTAATTGTATTCAAATAATACCATGCTGTTTTATGAGGGTATTTGGTTAAAAATGATGCTATACCGGTACATAGTGTGGAATGGTCTTGTCATTTTAAATATGAGCAGGTATGATAAAAGGGTAGGGAAATAAAGCAGAAAGAGAAAGGGTCATTGTCAGCACAAGTTACAGCTGAATTGCAAGAAGAATCAAGTTCTCTTGTTCCAGTCTACTTCAGTCTATCCATTAAATCATATGGTCTCTAATAATAGCTAGTTGTTACCAAAGAAAGTAAGAAATAGTGCTGTAATGTCCATAAAGCATGGAAAAATTCACTTGCTGTGCCTCTGCTGCCTTTGGGATACAAAACCAAAGCTGCCACTGTCTGAAAATTTCTGTGGAGTACTGTAGTTAATTGATACAAAGTTGGAAAAAAGTCAAAGACAACTTACTTAGGCAGTTCCCAATACTCATTTTCTTCTCAGCTAAAGGCTGTGAATACAGGCTGTTGCCCCTTAACAAGAAGTTTAAGCTTCCACAAATCACTGATAGTGAAACAAAGCTTCAGACCACAAAAAAGCATTTATGCTGTTAATGTGCTTTTATAGCAAGTAACAATGAGATAAATGAAATTATCATCCTGGCATTGCAAGCAACAGAAAATCTAAGTGCAGCAGAATTGCAGAACTGTGAAAGAGGAGCAGACACCTTTCAGAACATAAGAAATAAAGCTGTTGAGTTTGCTCATGTCAACAGGTTTGTCTTCTCAGTCTTTTGAACTTTTCCCTTGTTCAAACACAACGCTGAATTGTGGTGGTCATGCTTGCTGCTGTGAGTCAAAACGACTGTAAATACCAGATGCTGGCAGCCGTGTTTCAGATGTTGCCAGTGACTCAGAGCTTTCTTACTTGGGGTGGATAAAGGCAATGGACATGTATCACATTTAGTACTAATGATTGTCACATAAAGGCCATTATTATTTTCTGCTTTGATATAATTTCATCCTTAAAATAGCGGTTTACCTGAGCTCCTATCAATGTTCACCCCTGGAACGATGCATTAGGGCAGTTGTGCATATTTTTTTCCTTCAGTTCGTTCTGCTGATAGTATAGGGGGGTACCACAGTCAGAAGTTGTGGAGGGCTGGAGGGGTTTCTTGTTCCCAGAAGCAGTTCTTGGTTGTGTGCTGAGCTGCATATCCTGTGCACATACAGTATTTTCTTGGTAGTATGATTTTATAGTAAGTCTGAGTTCTTCACATTTTTTTCTAGCTGCAAAATCTTAGGGCTTAACCAAGAGCTAAGATATTTTATAGCTATTCAGTTTGCATACCAAATTTTGTATAAGTGTTTGTTCTTCAGATTTATGTGTTTTATGACACCTTTTTAAAAAAGAAGTGCTTGTAATTAGTAAACAACTAATTATTATATTATCTTTCAAGGTCAGTTCCAGTTATGAGTGTCCGACTCATCCAGTGTGTTTAGTGAATAGCCAGGGGTGGCAATATTTGATAGTGACAGACGGCATTAATTTGGAACTTGGTTCAGTTTGTATTTTCTGTCTTATTTCCAAAACAGCCATTTTGAACAATAGCGTGAATAACTGATCGTGTTTACCAAATGCTTTTATGATTTACAAGATTTTCTTACTGGATTTGAGACCAAAGGAGGCAATGTGCAGCCACATGAGAAGTGTGGTCTTTCTAAAGCTACCTATATTGGTAATGTTTTAAAGTGGAAAGTGTTATAAATTCATGGTACAACCAGCTCAAATACGAGGGTGTGGTTTCATCGCTGTTGCTCAACCTTGTCAGCAGCACGGATTAGATGGCAATTTGCTAGTATTTATGTGGGGTCCCCTAAAACGCCGTGACTCCTTTGTACTGTGGGTGGCTGAGGAAGAGGATGGAAGGTGCTGGAGTCATGGCTGTGCTGGTGGAGGTGAAGGGTGTTAGCAGGGACACTGCAGGCAGCAGTCGCTGCTGCCTCTGCCCTTGCCGTGAGCCAGCCAAGGAGCCTGTGCTGTGTTGCGTACCGCTATCTTGCTACATAAAATTGTGGGGCAGATACTTAAGCTCTAAAACTGTCTCAGGGGGAGGTGGCATATGTATGGTGTCCCAATTTTCGTTTTAACTTGCATACCACTTCAGAATACAAAGTTGCTGTCACGGGCAGTGCCAGATCCTCTTGGGTTTCCACCTGCCACACGTCAGGCTGATGGAGGAGATGGATGGCTGTGAATATACTGATGATCAAAACAGTAGAAAGTTGTCCTCAGCTTCTGTCTGCTGGAGGACACCTAGCATACATGTATCATGTGGTGAAGTAGTCGAAGGGGGTTGAGTTCTTGCAGATAGAAAATAGAGTAAGGATGTCTTGAATTCTTCTCAAATGTCAGCAGCTACAGGGCTTAAAATGCAGGAGATGCTATTATATGGTGGTAGTTGCGTTTCATTTCTGTGATCCTCTTGAGTCATTTACCAATCACTGTGTTTTTCGCAAGTTCTCGGTTTATTTCTGTCTCTTTCTCTGAGGTTATAGCCCACTTTTGGCAGGTCACAAATTGCAAAGGGGAAAGTCTCATTCTTTCTTGATCCTGGCTCCTTTCATCTTTTGCTTTACGCTAGTTCATCACCTTCTCTTAATCTCTCCCCAATGCAAAAAAAAAAAAAAAATCTGCATTATTTTCTCTCAGTTTGAGTATAATCATCTCAGTGATTAGGCCAGTATGTGCCAGAACTAACACAGGAGAAGAGGTGGGATTGTGGGTCCGGCAAAAGGAAAAGGCGAGTAAAAACTGCGTGGTTTTGGTGAATGGATGGAATGGGTGGCACTTGTTTTTAATGATTTGCCAGTGTTTTCTGTCTCTGTTTAATGTGTGGTGCCTTGCTGGGGTGGTTTCCACTGTACAAGTTCTGGGTATCGTTAGCTTTTGTATTGTCTTTTTTTTTTTTTTTTCTTGGTACCTGATGTGATTTTGATAGGACTCTGCACCGCGTTTAGATTGATACCGAACTTTCTGTAGTTCTGATCATTCTGCATTTCTCAATTTTAGGGCTGAGATGTGGAGTTAGGCCTTCAGAAGAGGGGTATCAGTTCCTGGGTAGTTGGGCTCAACTGCCTTCTGAAGGTGCTAATCTGTGTTCCTTGTCAGGATGGAGTCCAGACAGCTAATTTTTGCCTCACCTAATTTTAGTCATCCTAAATCCTGTCCTGAAAATCCTGCTTGTGAATAGTATTGTGTGGGTGACTTGTCTAGCTGTGGTGCTGTTAGGGATAGCTAAATATTGTGGAAATCCATGGTTACTTCAGAAGCTGTCCGTTCTTTTCCTACTTTTCTTTATCTTCTAGTATATTTTCCAGTTTGCTCGACAAACTGAAACTACACTCTCCTTTTTAACTAGGGTGGTGTCATCCCCTAGGATGGGTCCATCTTTGTCCTTGGTGAGGTATTAGTCCCCTGCAAAGATGTGAGTAGTGGAAATAGGTAAAGAATATATCAAATGTACACAAACTAGATGTAATCAGATAAAGGCACTGGCAGTCTTTTTATTTGTGCAGCTTTGCTTTTGAGTACTTTATTTTAGAAGCATCATTTTTACTGTAATTTTCTTATCATAATAATAATAGGGTGCCATGCTGAATCTCACATGCTGTATCTGCAAAGTTAGCACCTTTGTGTACTGTTTTCATTCTGTTACATTAGAAAATGTAAGTAGTAGCCATAACTCAACCCAAATGATGCTTTGCCACATCACTTCCTTGAATAATATATCTAATGTACATCCGCTACTTAAGTGCATGGACCAATTGTCAAGAAGAGGGAGTGTTATTAAAGGAGTTGGGATACATACTGCTATAACTGAATTAAAGAGACTTCTGACAACAGTAGGATTATTTGATTTCAGAAGTTTGGGTGATGATTCAACCAGAGGAGAGTGGTCTGGCAGGCACAGGCCAATTCTTTCTGTTTCTTTTTTTCCTGTGTCACCTCTACCAGTAACTTCCCTGTGTCATATCTTCATCTAATTCTCGTTCCTCGTCTTTGGCCTCATCAAGCCAATTGTAATCGGCTTCTTGAACCACTTAAAAATGTGTTTACATTCAGTACTTGTTTAATTTCTTAAAGCTCAGGGACTTGTGATTTTTCTTCCTAGTTCTCTACCTCCCATTTATTTTTTTTTTTTTTTTAGTAATCTTGTCCAAGCTTAGCTGTATTAGTTTTATGTTTTAAAATCATGGATTTGAAGAATGCAAGTAGCTGATGAGATAAATTCAAATACAGTAAGCACAGAAGAGGAGAGGCTTTCCTCTGCCAGAGTGCTGCCAGGCACCTCTGTAGTTTGCTAGCTGGGGGCCATTACCGGGAAAGCCTGTCTTTGTTCTGGTAGCCCAGAGCATCTTGCTTTGCTGGGGTAGGAACATACTGGGTCCTCCATGCTATGAACTATGCAGATGGTAGAAAAGATGATGTGTGTGCCGTTCTTCCACCTGGAAGAATTGAGAGAAGCTCATTGAAAACAGTCTGTAAAAGTCTTAGTTGTTAAAATACCTGCTAAATAAAGATTTTTATAAACCTCAGAACAATGCAGATTTAGCCAGCGTGTCTGCAATTTGGGTGGACTGATGTGAGGTGTTTGAAGATGATTTGCTATTTAATGTGGCCAAAGCAGCGTTCTCCAGATGCAAACCTGATTTTACTGCTGTTTTCTCAGAAGTTTGTTCTGCTGTAGGTATCTGGCACAAAAGGTTGCAGCCCTAATGACTTTAGTCTGGCAGAGAACAGAATGGCCAACACCAAGGGTTTTCTTCTGGGAAATATTTGATAAAATTAGTAAGAGATTGTTTTGCCTGCCCCACCTATGTAATAAAATAGTAGTTAAACTGGCTGTGTTCTTGAGTAACTTCATGTTCCAACTTCTCTCTCCTCAGTGCTTATCATGCTATAGTATATCAGAGTAATTCAGGTCTTAATTATTTTTTGTTCTTCATTATAGGAAGAGTTTGCAATTTGCACATTAGCCTCGGTAACTGGTTCAGTGCAAGCAGAGCTTGCAGAGCTTGAAGTGTTTGCTCAATAAGGAGCAACCGGCTTGAAGTTGGTGTTCTCAAGTTCTTCGGAGGTGAGACAGAGGCTTAGGTGTTATACTGACCATCGTTCTTGAATTCAGAACTGAGGAGAGACCTGTCTACCTATTTTGGAAGTACTTATTTTTCTTTTGATATTTGCAAGGACTGCCTGCTTGGAGAATTGAATAAGAAAGTATTTTTGTTTGGCTTTTATTTTGTTTTAACATTGCCAGAAAATATGTTGGAAAATGTTACTTCTCTGGATTGCTGGCAGATGTTCTGTGGGCTTGTAGTAGTGGAGTTGTTGGTGTAAAGGTGTCAGAAATCCCATGTTTCGCTCTCCAAAGAACTAAGATTTGATGTAATAAGCTCTGACAATTCAGTTGTTATCTTCCCTCTTGCTTGCTGTCTGAATTCACCTTCCCAGGTATTCCTGCTGTAGCCCCAAAATGACAGCTCTTCACTGCAGCTCGTGCTGGTATCACTCATGAATGTGTATTCTTAACTTGGGCTCTTGTGGAAGATGCAAGGAAGATATTTTCTTCTATTTGAAAAAGAGTAAAGCAAGAATACCTGATCTCTCATAAGATGCGCATTAAAGGGTATATAAACTGTAGATATACTCCTCTCACTGGGCTGTGCTATCTGATCACAGAAGTGATACAGCTGCATTGCTCTTTATGCTATTATTATTTACAAAATAAAATTGCGACTGTTTTTAGTGTGCTGTTTGTTTTGTGGAACAGAAGAGAAGTATCAATTGGGGAAAGCTTTAAATGTGAAACAGCAGAAGGTTTTTGCTGAGACAGTCCTCCTTCGGCGACCAGGAGGTAACAGAATCTTTGTATATTTGGGGAAGATCACCTCACTCATAAGTACAGTAATGTCTGTGTAAGATGATGGGTTACTTTTTATTCTTTCACTCCCTTTCCCCCCCCCCATTATTGGCCACAATCAGTGCTTTATAGTCAGGTTCCTTGGGCTAGTTATACTTCGTGGTAGCAGCTGTTTTTCTTTGAAATGGAAGAATGCCAACAAGCACCTTACTTTTGGTAATAGAATGAAGAAAGTGTATAAACCAAATATTTTTGTGTGGAAGTAATTGACTGGTGTTTTGGCAGTTCTTTGTAGGGTTATTGTTCAGTTTGTTGCTCTTATTTGAAATATGTTGTGCAGTTGATGGAAACTAATAGTAATAAAAGAACACAGCCTGCTCTGCTGTTGTGAGTATTTGAATTACAATCTTCAGGATAAAGTGTTCTGATCCACGTCGTGCCCCCGTGATAGTGTGAGGCTGTAGAGGCCATTTGTTCATTAAACCCTCCCAGTAGTGCTGTGGCCACAACTGAAATTTCAGTAGTGTAGGCTTTCATACTAGCCAGTGGTGTGGCTTTTGCTCTGATCAGAAAACAAGCTTTTGAGAATGGTGGTTCTTTTTTCTCTTTTTTTTTTTTTTTTTTCACCCAAACAAAGAAAATCCTC
>VZRU01002639.1:150242-193753 GCA_013398155.1 Pedionomus torquatus | reverse complement strand
TTTGTTTTTTTTTTTTTTTTTTTTTCCCATAACAGAATAAATTCCCTTTAGATTAATTAATGTAAAATGCGTAGAGAATGCCTAACTTCAGCTGTAAAGATTCTGTAATAACATCCAAGAAACCCTGAATTGATAAAAAAAGAAGGGGGAAGGTACAGTCATGCACTATATTTCTGAGTCTTTGATTGCTTAAATGGTAGGCAGGCAGAGTTGCACTGACTCATGGGTTTAGTTGACCTACATTTACCTAGCTCTGATCTTTCTCCAGGCGCTATGTAGATTTGTTAATGTTCTAGTTTTAAGCTGCAGGCTAGAGATAAAGGACTGTAAGCTCTACTAAGAGTTTGCTCATGATTCATTGCGTTTTCAGCTGTTAAAAGCTTTAATATGTGACCACGCCACCTTAAAGTACAACTTCAGTTCCATAAGTTTTTATTTAGAAAAATAGACATAATTTTTCCATAGAGGGTATAGCAGCATAGGATTTTTCAGAAATAGATTTGCCTAAAATGTTACTATTTAGGCTGTGCTACAGCTGTAAGTATATGACCAGCGGTCTTCATAGCACCTGGTTGCAAGCTGTTGCTTGCAAATTCAGAATCTAAAAAAAAGAATAAAATAAATTCCCTAACCCCCCATTTTTTAGTCTTACAATTTTGCCTATATTTTTGTAAGCATTTTAGCAATAAGCTTTTTGGGATTTTGAAGTTCAGAAAACCTTGTTGTATGAATTTAAGTAATTGTCTGTGTACTAGGACTTGATGGATTTGAGCTTGAAAGGAAGGAGAACCTGTCTTTCCCAACAGTTTCCAGGAAAAAAAAATGGACAAAGCTTGGCAAAGTGGGAGAGAAGTGAAGGGTGAGGGAGAAGTACCTTATTTGCTGCTAGGATGACTAATGTAATAGCCTTTTCTCTGCTAATAAAACCCAAGTATGGTCATACGCCTGTGCCCTTTTTCCTGTGCCAGAAAGCAGATTTCTGTCTGAATGGTTCGTTTTCTTCCTCTACTTTGGTCTATCCCGATAGCTTTAAGAATAACTACACTTTGTAGAAGTGGCTCGGTGAGCAGGATTGTGTAGCTTACGGTGTACATAAACTATTTCATCCTTGCAATTTATGGGAACTAGTTTTGACTTGTTAGGCCTTCTGCTTAGATGCAGATGATTTCTTGCCACCCTTAAGTAAAAAGCTGTATTTTTAACTCATTTGTGGAAAAGCAGTTGGAAGTGGGAGTATTTGCAGCTTAAACTAATTTGACTGGAAGATCTGAAGCTCTTGGTTATTAGATGAAAGCCACGTTAATGCTTCTTGAAAGCAGAAGTTGACACTTCATTTTCCTAGCTTTCTTGCAGCGCAGGTGATGCCAAGATGATGATGCATCAGCAGTGCTATTTCTACCCATTTTTCTAGGACAAGCAGCTGTGTAACACGTACTCCTCCTCCTCGTATTCCTCCAGGAGAGCGTTTGTGTTGCTAGACTGGAATACAAGTGGAGATTTCATTACAGGCAGTGGGGTAACATTAGCATTCGTTTTTTAAGTGGTTAATGAGGACACATCACAAAAAGCAGTTGACATGGGGAGAGTTTGCAGGTCAGGTGTTTTAATCCTGTGGGGTCTTTGGAGGATCTTCCCCCCCTACTTTTAGGAATTAGTGCTGTTACTGCTGCTTTTCTTTGCATAGTTAGGATGCCACTTGGTCAGTTACGGTAATCAGACTTGCTGTAAAATACAAAACTACTTTTGCTTTCATTCCTGTAGTAGAAAACAAATTTTTCTTGAGTAAATGTATTTGGTTAATTGATTTTATGTAATTTGTGTTGTAATCTAGATGAAGCCAGTATCTAGAAGATGTAAAGGTGATGTCATTGGAATATTTTGTTCAAAGTGGTGTAAAATCTGCTGGAGTGCAGATGTGTTACACTATTGTAATTGCATTATAGAGATTAATTTAGAAACGGATTCCAGTTTTGTTGTGACTGGAAACACCAGCGACGGACAATTGGAAGGATTTGGGATTTTGCTCTAGAGAAGCATTTTACATGAGGTTGGTATTTTTGTTTGGGGGGGTTGTGAGTTTTTTTTGTTTTTTTTTTTTTTTTTTAAAGTGAACTAATTATGGGAGGCAAGTACTTGACAAAGGGAAATCACTTAGAACATCAGACTAAACACCAAAATCGGTGACATCAGCTCACTAGTGAGTTTCTGAAATGTAGGCTGAAAGTCCTTTCTACTGCAGCAGCTTTGATAGTCTTGTTCATTCGATACTGGTAATTTGAATTATAGAAAAACTATATTGCAAGTGTTATATGCTTTTAAAAATCTTTTTTTTTTTTAAGCTGTAGGGTATTTGTATGGTATCCTAGTCTTGCAATTTCAAGTTCTTCAAGAAGGCAGCAAAGATACAGGTCTTTTGATGTCATCTTTTCAGTCACACAGTTCAGAGTTCAGAACTACAGTTCAATCTGATTCTTTCAAACATTTACAGGAATTTAGCTGTATTTGGTTTTTTTGGTACTCTCTAAAGCTGTATGAGAATGTTTTGAATTCAGTCCCTAAATTTCAATTGCAAAATCCTTATAGGTGGAAATAAGGCAAATCAATTAAATCTGAAGTACTGGCAACGTAAGATAGTTTAATTAAAAACCAGAGCGTCCGTGTGACCAGCAGCTTCATGTGAAAATAGATAGGGTTTTAAAATTGCCCAAAGTGTATTTAGTTTTGTGGGATTTTTTTTTTTAATTATGGCTAATTGGTGATGGTGTAGAAAAAAATAGCATTTTCTGATCATGCAGTATAAGAAAGGCATCTTGTTATTTTGATATATGCTTAGTTGTTAGAGTCATGTTAGTTTTTAAACATTCAATAACATACAGTGCATTTCAGATAAATGGTCAAATTGGGTTACAGTAGTGACTTGCGAAATGGAAGAAATGTTTATTGTTTTGTTTTTCCATTCCAAAGGAGAGGTTTGGAAACACTGATGAGAAAGTGAAAAGGTGTAGTTAAGATTCCACCCCCCCAGGAATTCTACAAAGCTTGGTCTTTTCCACACCGCCACTTCCCTTTCCCCCAGAGGAGATTTGTTTTCCATCTGTTTTTCTTACACAGCTGCAAGTGGAAGATCGTTGAAAGTTATATTTTACTGTATTGACATTTCTCTTAATCTATGGCAGAAATCAAGCTCAGCAGAATGAGGTATCCCTGAATACACTTCATGCAAGGTTAATGATTGCAGAGTTAACTAATCTGGGGAGTGGCAGGAGAAACGCAGCGTGAAATACGTGCTCCCAAAAAAGTGAGAGAGGATTCCTCCCTGGGAGCCAGAACAGAAAGCTGCTATGTAGGTTGCGGAGATGGTTTGAAAAGGAGAGAGAGATCAGATTTGACTCTGAATTAAGCCTCTTAGGGATTACGTATCTTTAAAAGTAAGTCTAGGAGTAACATTACAATTGGAAATTTTCAAAACTTTCCGCAATATTCTCTTAGAGCTTTTCCTTCAAATCCAGTGTCAGTCTGGACACTCTTTTAAGCATCATTCCTGCTCTGCCTTGTGATATAGCACATCATTAACTGCAATTTAGACATGCTTTTCAAGCAGATGCTTTTTTTAATCTGAGGGTGTGAATCACAATTAATTTTTTAAATATGTAATCAAGCACAAACCAATATTTTTGCTTGGAGAAAAATTTCATTGTAAGGCATTGTGTAGAGCTCTGAGTAATTGAGCATAGACTCTTCACTGGTGATAGGTTTTAATGTTTTGGATTTGCATGCTGCTGTGCCTACTTTAGTTTTTGTGTTACTGGTGGTAACAGGGGTTGATTTTTTTTGCCTGCTCCTGTGCATTGTCTTAGCAGTGGTGCTCGTGCTTTGCTCGGGTGACTGTGCAGTTGCAGTTCCTGTAAAGGAAAAGGCAGCTGATGCAGCGACACGTGGGTGATGATCGGCACGGCAAGCAGCTTACCTCCCAGCATGTCACAGTCTGTATCTGAAACCCACTTTTTCCTTGGAGCTTGTGTGGTGAAATCCCAGTCTGTTATCCGTGACTGGGATCTTGAAGTACCGTGAGGTACACACGAGTTTAGAGACTGACACAGGGGAGGGCAGGTACCGGTTTGGCACTTAAAGGAATGAATTCGATGTAGTCCTAATGAGTATGTTTGTTCCTTACACAAATGCACACTGGAAACATTAAAATTGGAATTGAAATAGTCTGAAACAGCTCTGGCAATGTTGTAACACGTGATAGCGTGTCTTCGCTGTGTGAGCTAAATGTTATTTACAGTGTGGGGTAAATGAATGCTGATCACGAATAGCTTGTGTTGGAATGGTGTAAATAATTTAACTCTTGTTTGATTTTTTCCAAGTATTATGGTTTACTTGTCAGTTTGGAGAAAAGTGAACTTTGAGGCTTTTGTGAAATTCTGTGGAATAATTTAGAGCGTACAAAAAGACCCCAAAAGCTCAATACTGGTAATGAGATTATTTCTTGCAAGGGTGTAGTGCTTGCACACGGTTGCTTAAAACTGCTTACTACTTGGGCATTTCAGTTGCAGAAAAACCTTTTAAATTTGAGTTGATGGTTCAGGGTAGGTACTGCGGTAATGTCTTTCTGAAGCTGTTCCACAGCTAAAGCAAATATGTTCTTACACAGAGAAGGTTTGTGCTGTGCCAGGCACACGGATTCGTTGGGATGTCGGATGGACAGACAGCAGGCGGGAAGCATGCCCTGTATTTCCAGTTGCTTCCACTTGCATAAAAGCGTGGCTTCCCCCTCCTCTGCATCCTTTTTTTGTGGGGATTGTTATACTCGCCAAATGATGTGATATCTCAGTTCTTTTTTGCTTCGGCATGTAGTTGTCCCTTAAAAAGGGTAGAAAATTCTCTTGTGCTAGCAGTGGGTGCTGTGTGTGCAGTTTGCAGAAATCTATTTCTTGAGTGATGAGGCTAAGTTGAGAAGCCGAGGAAAGGAAGGTCCGTTAAATTGGGTAGCTTTAATTTCATCAGTCACATGGCCCAAGAAATTGATTCTGAAAGAGTCTTTTTCTCAGTTTATTACACAGGAATCTTTTACCTGTTTTACTTTGTGTTTGCAGGTATAAAGCATTATTAAATAAAGCCTCAAAAAATTCTTGTTTCTTCAGGCCCAAATGGGATGGGGCTTTTGTGCTATATTCTGACAAGGTTTAGTGTTTGGGTTAGATGTTGGTAAATTTTTATTGTTTTATTATTTATTATTTTTAAATTAGGAAGAAACGGTTGCATAGACACATTTCCCTATGTGAATACATCGTTATATAGTAAAACAGTTTCATTAAGATGGTGTTAATGATCACTTTTAGCTTTTGTTTTGTGTTCTCTAATTAAAAAAGAAGCATTTATTTTGCTCAGAAAGAAGTACCAGGCCTGTGATACCTCAGTTAATAATGCAGTCTTTTCATTTATCAACACTTTTATATGGAGGAATTAGGATTGAATTTATGTAATTTTCAGTAGTCTATAGCTGAGATTATTGTTTTGTTTTGTTGCATGACTGCATCAAAAGTATCTCCTAAACACATTATTTAGTTACGATTCATCATGTGTTTTTCTTAGGCATGTTTTTGGAATATGATAAATTCTAACTGGTATGTTACTGAACAAAAAAGGCTTGTTTATATTGAGAACATAAGCCAAGTTTAAGTTCTGTGCCAAGAACTGTGAAGCCATTCACTCAAATGCAGTTTAAGGATCCTGTTCTGGTTGGGTGCTGTACAGTCTCAGTAGTTAGCAGTTGGTTATATGAAGAAGTTTTAAAGCTTTAACTATTTTGCCATGCTTCAAGTGTTTGTATCACAGATGTTGCAGTTTATTTTGACTGCTAGCATTGTTTGTTGACTGAAAGAGATCATATTAATATTTGTTTAAAAATGCTGAAGGGCATCAAATTGGTTAAACCTTTCCTCACGTTAAGTGATGTTTGTAAAAATCACTTCTTGTGTAAGAAAACTACATTTTGTAATTGCTGTGGAATTTAGCTTAAACTTTGGCTTTGAAATTTATGAACGCTGTTTGCATTACTCACAGCCAACTACAAATACATGGAATAAAGTGCCTGAAGTCCAAAAATAATTACTGTGATTGAATTACTGAATCTACATTTTGTAGCAACAGCCTGCACTTTGCTATAGATGATTTTTCAGACTTCAAGAACTTTTTTCTATGGTTCAGTTCCCAGTCTAATTAAGGTGTATTTTGATGCAGCCAAGGAAAGGATTTGCAATGAGCAAGACTTGACACTGATGAAAAACCTTTTCTGATGGAAAGGTTGGAAGATGGCAAAGAATGGTCTTAATTGACCATCAGCATATACTGAAGATGAGTGAGAGCCATAAGCTGTGATGTACGAGACCAAACTGACTTGGTTTTATCCATAGCCATAATAGATGGGACTGTTGACTCTTGATGTGAATATCCTTCCCCATGCCAAGAATGTGTTATCACTGGTATTTTCCAGTCCTCTGGTCTGTTTTGTCAGCTTATTCAACTCCTGGTTTGGCTTCTTTCGGTCCCACTGTCTCTCTGCTTTCCTGAACGTTCAAATGCTCTTCAGCTTATCACAACTGGTGGTGGAAGTTTATAGAAGCTTCCAGGTGCTATGAAATGCCAATGTCAGGCCTTTCTATTGAGAATGTTTTATTATCTGTAGACTAAATACAAACATTTCATTTTACTGTGGTTTTTCTTATGGTCTTATTTAGGTACTTTTTTTTTTTCATAGAAGTACAGATGGAAAATATATAAAAGAATGCAGGAAGATAATGTTGGAAAGAGGCATTTCATTTTAGTTTTGTTTCTGGCACAGGGATAACTGTTTGTAAGAGCAGCTGTACAAAAACTGGTGGTATTCGGATCTTGCTTATTTTTCTGCACCTGGGCAGTTTCTGGTCTGCGCTTGTGTGTTCAGGTGGTGGTACCATTGGTCTACTGTAATTCATTAGTTGGGAGGACTCTGGAAAAGTAGTTCTTGTTTTTTTTTTTTCTGTTGTGCAGTGTAGGTATGTGTGTTGTATAAACTCTAGACACGTTGACCAGCGTGTGTCTAGAGTTTATATGAACTAATGCAACTTCCCAGCTTACATGTTGGTTTATAACTGGTCACAAGATGAGCTGCAGTTGGTGCTGTGATTACCTCTAGCTGGGACTGTGAAGGAAAGTATATCATAAACAGTTCTAGAGCCTAAAGTACTTAGCTAAAGACTTGGGAAGGGCTTACAGTGAGAGTTGGGGTGCAAACAAGTGGGTTTCTGGCTCCCAACGCACATGAACTTTTTGAATGCTAGTATTGTAATTTTACCATTAATTTATTAATTATATTGAATATAAATACTTCTTTAACAAATATTGTTCTCTTTTGTTTTTAGTATATTTTTGGGGAATTCAGCCCTGATGAATTTAATCAGTTCTTTGTGACTCCACGATGCTCTGTTGAGGTAAGATCTGCTTTAAACTTTTTAGAAATAACAATTTAAAGCTATTTGTCTTTGTGTGTATTAGACATATAACAATACAATTAATTTTTTTACCAGTCTCTTAGCTTTCTAATTTTCAAACTGAACAGGAGTCTTCTTTCCATGCATGTGGATGTTAATTTCTAGAAATAAGAAATGAATTATTCCACATTCTGCTTGTCATCTTTCAAAGCTGAAACCACTGACATGAGTGATAGGATGTTGAAAGTGAGTGATCTCAGCTCTTACCTCAGCTTTGATTGCTTAATTTTTTTTTTTGTTTTAGAGGTAGATATAGAGAAAACTTTTCCAGCACTGTTATAGAATCATAGACTGGTTAGAGTTGGAAGGGACCTCAAAGATCAGAAAGGTTGGCTTTTAAATCTCATGAGTGTTTTGAAGCAGAGGGTTTCCTCATGTTTTCCGATGGGTGGAGCACCACTAGCTGTGGAAGCTGTGCTTTCAAGGAAGGCTGTGCATGAGCTATGGGAAATGGATCAATAGTGAATTAATGACAGTGGCAGCGAGAGCCACAGAGTGGGAACAGTTGACTTCGTGTGTTTGAGTTCGTAACATACTACACATTGTATTACAGACTCTTACTGTCTGTAGCTCTGGGTAGAGAGTAAAGAGACCATTTTCCTTTGTAGGGAAGAGTATTATGATGTTATAATCTCCAAACTTGTAAAATAATTTTCCTACAGGTCAATTTCCCATGTTTTTCCTCCAAACGTTTCCATTCAAACATTTCAGTGCTGTTTCCATCCTCTTCTATCAACACAAAGGAAATGAACACTTCAACTGTAGAAAGGGAAATCCTTTTGTCACACTTTACAAATCTGACAACCATTATTAACGCATCTTAGTTTCCTTTAACTTAATTTTACAGACATAATTAATATAGTATTACCACTAAATAATAGAAGTGTGTGAAGGGAATGGGGTGGGGGAATTTTATAAAGAAAAGTGTCCAACATCAGCTGTTCTAATGCTTACATTGTACAAGATGAAAATGTCTTATCTTGGCTTCTGTAAAGCAATTCTCATAAAATGTGTTGAGGAAACATGAACCTACAGCATTTGATCTGGTCTTACTTCATTTTATAACTGTCTCAAGTGTACCACTTAACTGGTTAGCTATCAAAATGAAAAACTGTGTTGAATGACGTTCCTTAAGTTTGTCCTTGATCTGGTTCAGTTCGATATTTTAATTATCTGGATGATGAAATAAAAATACGCTTATTAGTTTTACACTGTGCAGATATTTCAGAGGAAAGTGATCTGAAAAAAATAGGGTGAAATTCAAAAAGGACAGGACTGAGATTATAATACTGCAATGGTGTTTGACACACATTCTGTTGGGGACGGTGCCAGTTCTGGGAGTCCTAGCACCCGTTGATGCCACTGCCCTTCTGAAGTCCCTTACCTATAGATTGAAGGGTGGGCCAAGGAAAAGGACTCATTAAAGCTAACACTTGTTAGAATGTCTCTTTTTACATGGCATTTTTAACATATATGTATTATTACATATCTTTTGACTGAAAGGATTCAGGTGACCTAGTTGTATGACACAGCTCAACTCAAAAATCTCTACCTCCCAAAGGGGCACAAGCTGTAACACAGGAAGTTTCATCCAAGTACAAGGAAAAATTTCTTCACAGTGAGGGTAACAGAGCACTGGCAGAGGCTGCCCAGGGAAGTTGTGTAGTCCTCTTCTCTGGAGATCTTCAAGACCCGCCTGCCTGCAGTCCTGAGTGATATGCTCTGCACAATCCTGCTTTAGCAGGGGAGTTGGACTAGATGATCTCTAGAGGTCCCTTCCAACTCAAACAAATCCATGCTGTTGGTTAACCAGATGTGTAGGGACCCAGTAGGTAAACTACTTCTAAAAATTATATTTTTTTTTTACTTTGTATTTTCTTAAGCCAATTGAATTGGAGAAAAACAAGAGTTGTAAGTTTTATCATAAACTGCTGACTATAGACTTTCAGAGTAACTTTTTTAGCTCTAACTATAAAATTATATTGAATCTGTGTTCAGTATTAGTATGGATAATAGGTTCTAACCAGCTTGGAGCCTCTTTCTGAGCCATTGATTCGCATTGTTGACTTGGAAAGTTGATATATTAAGATGGATTGTGGTTACTAATTGGATTTTACAGTATGGGTTCTTTTTATGCATTTTTTAATAATGGAATTTTAGAATTATTTTTTTTTTAGCGCTTCCAATGCACTGTTGTCTACACTGCTTTCAGAAGGCAATATGCAAGTATTTGTAGCTTTAGAGAACGGGAGAATTTAATGGAGAATCCTATGATATTTGCTACATCATCATAATTAATATTTAGAATAGCATTATAAAACTGCACTAAGCTCTGATAGTTTTATCTTCCACCGCAGAAGCAGCTCAGCTATTCTCCAGGCAGCTGCTGGACATCAGTGTAACTGTGGCCACCAAGCAGGCATAGGAGAAGGCTTTCAGCTGCTGGGAGGAGTTAGGGGAAAGGCAAAGGGGGATTAGAAATTGCCCAGCTGTGGTTCTACAGTAGCAGGGTTTCTGTCAGCCACTGAGTCCATAAAATGATGCTGATGTTTTATACCAGGCAAGTTTACAATCCAGAGAGAGACTATATGCTGTGGTTCTATTATGCTTTGGCTGATTTTTTGGCTTTTTGGCTAAAAAAAAAAATGGTTTTTTTTTTAAATATGATTAAGAATACAGTTAGCTAAAACATTTCAAGGGCAGCGCTACACCTGAACCAGGTTTAGAGTCAAAAGGTTTATCAGGTGTGACTATTGTCTGTGCAAAACCGTTGTTTCATCCTTTCACAGGTAATTTGGTCTTTCTTCATTTTCTGTCTAAACAGAGGGTATGATCCTCATTTTAAAGTCATGGTGAGTTACTGTTGATGAGGGAAGATCCCGATGCTGTGAGGTGAATTGCTTGAGAAGTTGATGAGCCTCTGGTGTGTACTCAAGATAATCTTTATCTTTCAGTAACTGTGGTAATCTGCAAGGACACTTGAAGCTGCAGTGTGGGATTTGATAAATATAGAAACATGAGTTCAAGACACTCAAAAAATCAAACATCAATAATGTTGTTTTTAAAGGATTCAGATGCTTCAAATGAAACATATCAAATGCTAATAGAGTTGCTTTGTCTTTAAATAAGCTTCTTTTCTTTTTTTGTACAGCTTCCCCCATATAATGAAACAGTTTCATGTGGTATTAAGTCCACAGGTAAGCTTCACAATGGTAAGAAATCAACACCCATTTTGCTTAAACTTAAAGCTTGTGATGCTTTCCTTAAATTTACTACAGCCTCTCTTTGCATTTAATCTCTAGAACTTGTGCAGCAGGTATATATGCATACATTTGGCAGGCTGTTTTTTTAAAACACCTTTAGTGAGTGAGATCCATGAGAATATTTGAAAATACTGCATCGAACTTCAGCTAATTAGGTAGATGTGCTTATTCCTCCTCAATTGTGCTACCACACAATCTTAATGTCTTGCTGAAATATTGCAGGGTATAGCTGTAAAAACATGGGGGGCTGAAGTTTGCTGGAGAACCTGTACTGAAGAAGTAACTAACTAGTGTGGCATTCAGCTGGCCCTCCTGTAAGAGCCGTAGTGTATTTTCTGGCAGTTGCAGCCTGAAGACAGCTCTGCAAGTAGTGCTCTGTTCAGTGTTCCTTTTGATTCTTGTTTCTGTCTGGCTCAGTTATTTTTCTGGAAAATCCTTTTTTCTTCTGGTGAAAAGTATGACTCGTGATGTAAAAATGCATTACAGAGTTCCTGTTTTAATGCTTCAAGTGTCACACAAGTACTCAGTCTCAACCCATGCAATTACAACCTGGCCTTACTTCATAGCTATAGATTAAGTAGAAGTTGCTGTGTGAACATCACTCTATATCGCTTATACTGAACTTCTTAATCTTTTAAGTGCCAAGCTAAATTATTGTTTGTTTTTCTCTCCCTGAACCAGGGGAGAGCAAGGAAGGGGAGACTTACCTGCATGTTTATGAGAATAGTATAAGTGGTGTCCAGATTTCCATGGAACTAATGCAGGTGTCTGATTGGACAAGTACAGAAGTACTTGCAAGGACCAAAATGCAGATATTAATGTTTAAGAGCACCTGTTCATTAATTATGCTTAGTGGCTTTGGCCTTGCATTTAAAGGTAAATAAGATAGCTAATCATAAAGAAGGACAGCTGGTTCCATTTGAAAGCAGATGTGGAGTATTTCTGAAAATTCAGCAGCTTTACTTGGTACAAGACCGGTTTTTAGGACACTGAGTAGTTTAAAGTAGGAGTTTGAAATGCTCGTTAAAAGGGCCATATGGTACACATTGTATGCTGTTGATGACAGGGACGTCCAGTCATAAATTGCTTTGTCTATCTATGGATGTGAGTTCTGTTCTTTAAGACTGAGATTTTAATGTTCACACGCCATACAGAAAGTTAGTTTGTACAAATGTTTTTCAGATCATTCCTAGACCCTGAGAGAACCCCTCCCAGCTCTGAGATTAGGTAATGACAGCAAATTAGGTTTTGCCTGAAAAGTATCTTTTAACGAGCTTGCACTATCCTGTGCATGCATATTCTCACTGTGATGGCTGCGTAAGAAGCCGTGGAAACTAAAACGGAATGCTTCGCTTCTGCAGAACATTTATAATTATGAGATGACACACACTGACCATGTTGTCACCCACCTGTAGTCTAATTTTTTTCCTATACTTGTCTTTAGTATTTAACGTTATTATGGAATTAGAAGATCTGTTAATACTTAGTAGGAATAACCAAGTCATGGCTGGAGCTCTAATATGCAGAACTCTATTACAAAGTCTAATTAGTGCTATGTGTGCACAGCTTTTGCTGGTGCACACAGACTCTGTCCTTGGAGCATCTGTTGATACTCATTTCAATATGCGTGTCATGTTGTTCATGACAGATATATCTGTTTCAGTCTGTTCAGAAATAGCACTGTGAACTAGATTGAAACAAAGATGCCCAGAAGCAAAGTGGAAAGTCAAAACAAATAGAAAAAAATACCTCGTTTTTCTCAAAAGAATTTGACACAATCGTATGGCAAATGAGCTTCTGCTGGTTACCCCATAGACTAATGCTACAGTAGCTGCTGGTATTCATTATTCTAATCCTGCTGTAAAGTGTAAAATTTAATTCCTAAGATGTAACTTCATAATTTATAACTCAAATGCTAGAATATTATTCTCTTGGCAGGATTTTAGCCTGTGATGTTTGTCTTGTCCCTTCAGCTAAATTACCATTATGCTGTAAGGGATGTGTTTTACTTTCTGCTCCCCGCTTGCCCTGAATTGGCTCTTGTGATTCTCTAGTGTTCAGTAAGCTGATAAGTTCACCAAAACAGAAGAAAAAGTACCCCTGTAGATTATTTTTTATGCTAGGTTAGCTTTCAGTGACACGAGCGCTGACAGCTTGCTGGGGAATAGAGGAGCAGGGCAGGAGTGCAGAAGGGAGAACTCTCTTGGCTGTGGGAGACTTACCACAAAGGGAAACAGCGTTCTTCGTTTCGAAGCAATTATTTATATTTTTTTTTAATGGGATTTTGAAAGAAGCAGAAGTCCCATAGTATTTTGAACTGGTAGGTTTTTGAAACATGCCCAATAATTCATTCTTACTGTGGTTGGAGGAATATTAGGTGTTACGAGTTGTTGCTTGTGCTTTTTTACTGTTGCAAACAGTAATGAGCTAGCTCTTGGTTCATGCTTGAACTAACAAGTTGCTCCATAAGTAAATGAACTAATGAGGAATAGTTTTGCTGTGAATTTGTGTTCCGTATCCCTTCAAACTCATGCCTTGCATTTCCAAGCAGATGAAGCTGTGGCTGGATTCAAGCTGTGAGTCCTGACAGGTCAGCTGGTGTCTAAATCTGAGAGCCAGTTAGCATTGCTGCCAAATGATTAGGGTGATGCCTGAGATCTCCCAGCCCTTCCCTCTGAAGTGGGTATCAGGCAGTAGCTTTCCACCTCCCTGCTTCTAGGCTGCTGATTTATTTTTTTTTCTCAAAGAAACATAAGCCCTCTTTCCTGGTTGGTAATAGTGAGGCAGTGATTGCAGAAGTAGTTGGTGAATGGGGGGTTGACAGGCAAGGTGTTGTAAAATGTGTTCCCATGGGAGTAGGGGAGAGGTGAAGAAAACTTGAAATTCGGACACTTATTAACATGATTTAAAGAAATCTTATATGGAGAGCGTTTTTCTCTCTCTCTTTCTTTTTTTTTTTTTTTTAAAGTTTTCTGTAGTCTAACTGGCAGCAAGATTGAAATTGGTATGTGTTTATAAGTGTTTATTTCTCTTTTAGTTAGGTTAATACATCAAAGCAGAGCAATTAACATCTGTATTACATATCTTTGTTCCTTAATTCATAATACACTGATACTGCATGTGTAAGTCAGACCTCAACACACACTGTTTGTTACTCTTCATTGATATTAAAAAATATGTACCCTGTAGATTCTTGATTCTTTCACAATTTTTTTACAGCTAAAATTTTCTTCAGTGCACTTTTCTAGAAAGTACTCAGAGTTTCAAAACAGTTATGTTTACAGTTATGTATCAAAACATTCTCTAGACTGTCCTCCCACACAATTATTTCCTTAGATGTGCGAATAACGTCTTTTCCTTGAGAACCGTTGCTTGCTTTTTGTTGTGTTTTTTAAAAAAAGTGAACACGCCTCACTTTTAATGAGTATCTTTAGTGTACTTGAAAATATGTATCTGTTGACATGTCATACATAATGTAAGTTGCCCAAAATCTTCAACGTTTAGTGGTGTATCCACTTATATTCCTTTGGAAATAGTATCTGGTGGTGTTTAGTTCTCTAGTAACAGTCTTTAAAAATTTGAAATGCAGGGTTTTTTTTTTTTTTTTTGCCCTTTGTACTTGAGGAAACAAAAAATATTAAAATTAATCTCTTTGAAACTGTAACATGGATCATAAAGACCTGCAAAACTCTTTACTTGACAGTAATGGAAATAGCTGTAACTGGAGTATTCAGTGTTACTAGTTAGCACTCATGTATCATTAAGCTAAATAAGTTCCATGGAATTGAAATACTTTTTGAATGACAATATTTTGTGATACCGCAGCCTGCCATGAGAATGTTTCTCAGCATTTCTTGAAAGAGCATGTTAAAGTTCCGCAATAAACTAAAGTAAAAAAAAAAAAACAAAACAAAACCAAACCCAAACATTTCCCCCCAAACAATACGATCCTCTCTAGAGAGTTCCCAGTACTGCTGCTATGTACCCGTTGAACACTGACTTACTATGAGGCATATCTGTCATATTTGATGTTGTAAAATCATAGCCATATATATCATTTTCTCACATAAAGTTAACCTGTGATAAAATTAAATCTGTCATTGATGAGGCTTGAGTTTCAAAAGCTGTAATTGCAGTGTTTCTGCAAAATTAATGAAAAATATTTTTCAGTTACAATTATAATAAATCTTTACACACCAGGAAAACCAAAAAATCCCCTAAAACCAAAAAACAAACTTCACATCTGGAAATTATTTTTAAAAGTTAAACAGGTAAAGACATGGTTTTTTCTAATTCTTAGTGGAAAAGGCTGACTTGAGAAGAAGTGTGGAGTTAAATAATGCACTATGTTTTATATGCGCGTAACCAGTACTTAGCTTAATGCAGAATATTGCTTAAGTTACTGGGCTTTAATAGTTTTGCTTAATAAGTGATTTAAATAGGTGTTATTTGCAGGAACTGAGTAGTGATTTGGAAAATTATATACTCTGTTGTCTTTAAGAAAATGACGTTTTGAAATGTTCTTCAGGACTGAGATAGAGAATAAGAATTATTTCAGTTTGAGGGAACTAAGTTTGTTTTCTGGGTTGCAGGAAAATGTTGGGGTTTTTTCTTGGTCTGGTAGCTTTTTGATCAGATGTCATTCACTAACTCGGGTTTTCTTTCTTTTGTCCAGGAGAAGAGTATCAGAGAATTGAATTTGGTGTTAATGAAGTTATCGAGACACAGTCATCTGTACTAAATAACACCGACTACAGTATTTCAAGTACTCTGAATCCTCAGGCTCCAGAATTCATTCTCAGCTGTGCACCTGCTCAGAAAACCCCTGGTGATAGTCTCAGCGAAACAAACTACAACTCCATTGACTGCCAGTTCAGTGATCCAACCCTCGCCTTGGACAGCAGTTCCAATGCTGAAAACGATAGTTTGTCTGGAGGCCTTGGACAAAGGGAGCGTAAAAAGAAGAAAAAAAGACCTCCTGGATACTACAGTTACTTGGAAGATGTCAGCGATGGCATCGCTCCCACAGAAGCTCTTGTAAACGGCCATACAAATTCATCGGGACTAAACAGCATAAGCACGGAGGATACAGAACTGACGGGAGACGTAACCTCCCTGGCCACACCAAGGACTTGCAACAGCCCGGACAATTCTGTGGACTTCATTCATGAAGCTGTCTCTGATGATTCTGTTTCTAGCGCACTAGACAATACCAGGACTGCAGGGCAGCCTGAGGTATGCCGTGTTACTAATTCTGAACAGTTTTGCATCCCCTCAGAGACTGGCAGAGATAGCCCTTTAAGGACAGCTGTTGTACAGTCTTATGCTGGTACTGATACTACTGAAAATCTTGGCGTTACTAATGGACAAACACTTGAATCCTCTGGTGAGGACACAGCTGCCAATGGGGTAGAATTGCACACTGTGGAAAGCACTGACTCAGACCAAGCTAAGCCTGAGGAAGCTTCACCTACTACTGAGGCAACAGTCCCGGTTGCAGGATCAGTCCCTGTTAATCAGCCTGCAAAATCGTGGGCTAGTCTTTTTCACAATTCCAAGCCCTCTGCTTCCACATCTGTGGTCTATGTTGAGACTAAGTATACCCCTCCTGCCACATCTACTCTGGTCCCTGAGAAACAGGTTGAAGTCAAAGAGGGACCTGTTCCAGTTTCAGAGGATCCTGTAGCCATAAAGATTGCAGGTATAGTTAATACACGAGTGGCTGTCACACTGGAAGGGTGTTAACTCTGGTTGTAAACAGGAGCGTGCAATATTGATAGATTCCTCTGTTAATGCTCTTAATAAGATGACTGTTCAAACACTGCTATGATAGATGTAATTTAAATAAGTTACTTTTGTATCCCCTGGTAAACATTTCAGTGAGACATTAACATGTCATTATCCCAGATGGTACTTGTCAAACAGTATGTTTAAGTGATCTGTGATTTCTGAATAGGCTGGTTGCATTCGGCTGTGTGCGACTGTAGTGGGGAGAACATGTTAGGAAAGTTTATTCTGAAAATGCAGTGTTATATTGCCCAGTATTTACAGTCTTGTAATGGATTGCATTACAAGAACAGCAAAGTGTTAATATATTTCTGCTGAAGTAGCTGAAATTCCTGGACATTTACAGTAGCTTAAATGTAATGCCTAAATAGGTCTTGCATCAGAAATTCTAATCACTTTGGCCATTGGTTCTGTCACATATGTGGCTCTAATGAGAAATACTAGAATATACATGAGATCATTTTTGCAGATCAGTCATAAAACATGAAGAAAAATACCCAGTTGATTGCATTTTTCCACTGACTCAAGAGTGCTGGAACAAAAATAATTATTTTAAATCTGTCAAATAGTCTGTATGTAAAAAGGCTTGTGCGAAATCCTGCTATATATGCTACAAGCTAGTTTACAGGTACAATGGTGTTTCGTGTGTGATAGCTTCAAGTTAAAGTTTTCTACTCTAAACAGAAGATGACCTGGTGATTTGTGTTCACAATTCCCAGAAGTACATGCTGGCCTCTCATCCCTTCCTTACTCAGTAGTGGCTTAATTCCTTAAAATTGTCTGTTGAGAGGAAAGCTGTCAGGATAATTTATATTTCTGTGTGTTTTTCACTTAGATGTTAAAAACACAGTTGACTATGTTATTTTAAAAAAAATAATGTGTTTAAGTGGGTAATTATGGTTTGTATGAACCCATACACATAGAGTGAGTTGTGCTCTTGAAATCTTAAGCTATCACTTGGAAATTAATTTTAACTTAAAACTGTTTTGGGATGACCATAAAGGGAGAACTGCTTGTCATATATGACAAAAAAACCTGTTTCATCTCCAAGTTGTTTCAGCTTTAAGTTAACTTGCTAGACTTTTATGGTTTCTGTACTATTTTTTGCCACCAGGTGGGAGCAGAGCTTTTTATTTTGTCTTTAATGTATTAAAATAGCAGTATAATTTTTGTACAGTTTTCTTCTGCACGTTCACTATTAGCTAGCTGTTTTTGCAGAGATATACTAATCAGAGCATAGATCCTTTTCCAGGGAAAAGGCATTAATCTCACTGCAGCTGATACAGATAGATAAATTGCTGCAATTCCTGTAATTTGTACATTCAGTGCTGTTACCGATACAGAATGTTTACTTGAAGATCTGAGTGCCGTGTAATCAGTGCTTTGCTCTGTGGAAAAAGGTGACTTTCTTCATTGTCCTTTTCTTTTTAAATGTTCTCTGTCCTGTTTGGGAAATAGGTACATTAGTGCTTTGTTCTTGCACTCGCACTCAAAAATGCATGTTACATTAGATCCAGTTTATGACTTCCAAACAGCTAATTTACTCCATTCCGTACATATTTCACTTTAGATCTTCTGCTTAGGTTAATATTGTTGTGTAAGGGTGTGTAGCAATTGTGTATGTTTTTCATCAGTAGCTGCTGATTGTGTTCCTTGTTTTCTGTGTGACTGAGCTGAGATCCTGTTGTTGGATTTGCTGGGAATTCACTAGTTTTAACTCATGCCAGTGGGAATGAATTTTTGACAGCATAGAGTGCTAAACACAGGTAAAACCTAGACCTAAAGTACCTTGAGTTCAGCAAGCGAAATTAAGAAATCTTGTAACTTAATGTTTGAGCTCTGGGGCCCTTCTGTACAGGTTTTATTTAGGACAGGTGCTCAGGACACAAGAAGATAAATTACTTTTCCAGGAACCAATTGCTGGCTTGTGCCGTAAATTTCACCATTTATTACAAATGAAGTTAATGGTTCACAACCACCTTTAAGACAGTTTATTGTTACTTGATTCAGCCAGCAAGTGTTTGTGACTCCTTAGTCCTCAAATGTAAAGGAAACTACATAAGATAAGGAGATGAAAATCAGAACTAAAAAATAAATACAATGGACAAAAAACATCATGAGAAAAAAATACTGAAGAGTTAATTTTAGCAAGTGGTGAAGGTGTGTAGTGAGAAGCTTCACTGGCAATGCTCGTGAACAAGTTACAGGAGCTTCTGAAGCAAGTTACAAACCACTGATGTTTATTTGGCAAAACTGCAGGCAGATAACTTCAGAGTACAGGTAGAGCACTTGCATATTTAAAAAGGGACAACCATGCTAAATAGACCTGAGCATAATTTAGATGCTGAGATGAACATTTTAAAAATCCTTTTCTAAGGGACAGTAAGGTTATAAATCTCCTTATTTGTAAAAAATAAATAAATTTGGGCTTCTCTTGCTGTGTTTCACAGTTGCTACCCTCTGATGATTGCTAAAAATGCCTTACATAATGTTCTAAGTAAGTGAGGGAAATATGTGATTGGAAAACTAGCTCCTCTCTGGGAAGTCTTTTAACTATTCTTGGTAACTCTTAAGGAAGATTTCCTGGGAGAACTGAAAATTCTGAATCATGTTTTCTTGCAGTGTGTTCATTGGATATGATGGAATTAACAGTGCACATAAAATTTCTTCACAGCAGGCAGAATTTCAGATGAATTGAAGAGCACAAGCATTTAAGATCTGACTAAAATCTGGAATGATTTTAAATTAGAAGGAGAGGAATCCAATAAATGCAAGTATGGAAGGATACACCAGAACAGAAATCAATTGCGAGCATACAGTACGAAGAGCAAATGGTTGGTAATAGTATTAGACAATAGAAGGATCTGGAAGTTCTAGGGAGTTTATAAGTGTCCTTAGTAAAGCTGAAGAAGGTAAAAAGTTTTGGGTTTTTTTCTAGTGTGTGTTAATACCAATTAACATGGAAAACATGGAAGATAACTATAATTCTGTTGTTGCTGTTGAGAACTTGATGAAAATGCCCATCTTTGGGCATTACTTCCTGAGGAAGATGAAATAGTGCACCAGCAAAACCAGAAGATTTGAAAACCATACCTTTTAGACAAACATGGAAAATTTGGATTTACTTTGTCTCAGATGAGTTTGTTGGAGTGATCATGTGTGTAACTTCAAATGCATAAAACAAATTCATAAATAAAATGTCAGTACACTGCTCTCCTGAGACTGTACTGAGTGAGACAAGAATTACTTAGTTTAATTTGTACCAATGTTAACATAGTAGATTTTTTTTTCTTCTTGATAAAGGTAGGTAAGCACTAAAGCCTGTAGTTGGGGAAAGGAGGAGGTGTGCAAGGTTTAGTTTTTGTTTTTTTTATAAAAAACTTGAGAAATTTATCCTGGTGTACTATCTAAGTGCATTCTTGCAGAAACTGATTTTGTGTTGGGTTGTGCAGCACTGTTGTCCTGGCATTTTTTATCATTTAAAGAAAGGTCTGTCTGACACATAATATTTGCCAAACAGTGGTCTCAGGCTAAGCATTAAACTGCAAACTTGTAGCATGTATCTCTTCAGCATAGAAACCGTATCCACATGGTTTCTCTTTCGTTAAACTTTAGACTTGAATTGATTGGGGAATTACCTTTTTCTTTTTAAAAAATAAAATAGATGTTGGACAGGTGTTTGCAATAACACCACCTGGAGAGTGGTGTTAAACTTCAGGAGAACATTTTCTGTGTACCAGTGTCAGTTTCTAAACAAGATAATGCTGTTCTAGATATGTTTTCAAATCAAAGCCACATTTCACAAGTCAGTATCCACCAAAGGGAATGTGAATTCTTTCCGCTTAGTGATGTGTGCTTTATAATATGTTTTGAAATTTTAAGGAAGTTTTATCATGGCTGTAAGTGTAATTTTTCTTCTAATACTCTTGTAAAAGTTCTAGTTACTGTAAATGTTAGGCGCAAGATGAAAATGCGGTATAAAATGTAATTGCTGTACACAAAAATAATTCTTTATGTTAAAAGATACAAAACTCACTGTAATTCCTCTAGACGTTATTTACAAAGCAGTTTTATGACCACAAGAGGATGCTAAAGGTCCTAATAATATTACTATTTAGAATGATACAAAAATGGGGAAAATACAGTTAAGGTTAAAAGCTATTGATAGACATTAAAAGTAAATACTTTGCTCATTGTTTTTATCCTAAATTTCAGTTGTGTTAACAGAAAGCTTGTATGTGCACACAACATGTATCAAACTTTGCTGCATTAACAACATGTTCTGAAATACCCGAGCATTAGTATTTTAATAACATACATTTCAATACTTGCAGAAGGATTTTCATCTGCATTTTTGCTAGATGCTAATGGCTTCCCTTTTTCTCATCTCTTCACTGTCTGCCCTTTCAGGTGGCAGGCTCTTTACATAATAGAGGACTGACTTAAATATTTTCTATTTTTTGGCATGTTTTTATTTGGTTAGAACTGGTGATGTCAGCTGGAAACATGAGCTTGTAGGTAAAGAGATAGTTTGGAAGTTGAAGGACGTGGATTTTGTTTGCAGTTCTGCCACCTTCCCTGCTTAGCTATGGAGCTGTGCCTCTGCTTTTCTGCCTATGTCATGTTATTTTGTTTGTTTAGATAGTCCTTCTAGTGAATAGCACAAACTCTTTAAGTTAATAAGGGCTTTAGGGGCCCTCGCATTTATTATAAAAATAAATAGCCCCCTTGATAGACAATTGGTATGTTTATTTGCATTCTTTTTTCTTCCTTGTATACCTCTTACCCTTATTTTGCAAATTTTAAAATATACCAGATCCAATATTTTCCTTAAACAGTTTTTATTTAGGTACCTAAATAACAGGTCAGGCTTCCTGGAAAAACTCCACCTGTTGCTCTCAGTTTCATAACTGAGATGGACTTATTTATGTGCAGTGGTTTCTAATTTTTAAACTTGAGCCATTCCTGAAGTTTTTGAAAGCAGGAAACCAAGCAGTGGGCATTATTTGGTGTAAGCTTTTATCTTTCAGGTTTGAGAAGCCTTAAACTGGTGAATAAAACATACTGTTCTGAAGACCATGTTAGCATCTGTCTGTCCTGTTTGTACTGAGATCTTTTTGATGATAGTGTGTGTTGAAACGTGTAAACTGAGACTGCTGTATCAACTTCATATCTCTCCAAAGCAGAAGAATTTGGGAAGTGCTTCATAGAATCGGTGGCAAGGAATTACAGCAAATGGGATTTTATGTCTATATATGTATCTATACAATTAAAAGTATCTGTTCTTAGAAAATAAAAAAATAAAAACAAATAGGTCTTCTTGATTTTGAAATGACAATGATTAATTTTTGTAGCAGCATCCTCCTGACCCTAATTCCAGCATGTCTTTGGTTGAAGAAATACATCTGATTTGAAATATGAGCAGTGTTTAAATGCAGTAAAATCATTTTCTGAAGATTCTGAGAAACTTGTTAATTGATTTGAACTGTTTTGTACTGCGTCAACAGATGCTTGTTTTGATGGCTGGCACGTGCACGTTGTTGATACTCAATTTACTATTTCTTATTCTGCAGAAATACTGGAGAATGTAAGACTAATACATAAACCAGTGTCTTTGCAACCCCGAGGGCTGATCAACAAAGGAAACTGGTGCTACATCAATGCTGTATCCTTACCTTGGAAAAAATTAATACACTTAAGTTAAAATTCATATATTATATCTGTCAGAGTTTTTCTGGATTATTCTGGTAAGTATTTTATGAGAGTGTTTGTCTTGCCATATCCTACTAATGTGGTTAAAATATTTAAGGATAGCATCTGGAAATCCAGGGGTATTTTGGATTTTGGTTGAACCTTGTGTCTAGGGATCCACTGCACTCTGTTGCACAATCCTGTTCGCAAGTTTGTCTGTTACCTCTGTCAAAATGTTTCAGGACTTTAATCTTCTGAGGACTCTGAAAACCTTCTTGTAATTTCTCATTAAATTTATTCATCACTGTGCTTCAACTTCAGTAGCTATTTCTCTTTTGTACTTGAAGTAACTCTTAGGCTTTGTTTTGGGAGCCTGATAAGTAGATCATTTGGCTTTCTATTGAGTAGGCTGTTGCTATCGTATCGTTTGTGTAAATGGCACTGTTTCAAGTCCTCCTTTGACGATTTAAAATCGTACTCTGATTCCACAATGAAATGGAAGGTTAGCTCACTCTTAATATATTAGAACTGCATTCTTCTGCAAAAATAACTGTTACCTTCCATAACAAATCTTCCTTCTTCAATGCTGTATTGCGATAGTCTTTACTGTTAATAATTTGTTATTAATATGTAACTCCTGTTTTAGCAATGTCTCACTGCAGGTGACAATTAGGATACTTGAACAGCTAATACCACTGTGCAAAATATTAAAACCAATTTTATGAGTGATCATTGCAGAACCTAATAACCTATTTCTAGACCAGCGTTTGTGCTTTAAATGTCAGCTTCTATTTTACGTAAACAGTTCTGCACTCATCTGGCTCTATGTATTAGCTCCCATTTTTCAGTCTTAAAATGTTATGTGGGAATTTGTTACTCAATTTTTGCATACCATAGGGAATCTCTCTCTAGCTTTTGAGATTATTGCCTTTTTTGTCATTTCCCTGCCCCTCCAGTCGTTTAATACATTTCCTCTGTTCACTGTTCTCCCCACGGAGCATGGATTTTGATGTTTTTAAAGTATTTTCTTCCAACATACGCTCCAGTTTTACTGGTTGCTCCAGACTTCTCTATACGCTGCAGGATGCTTTGCATCACAGCGGGTTGGGTTGGGTTGGTTATGGGGGTGAATCATCACCTTTAACTTGAAGTCTGTCAGCTGGCTTCTGCCTTACTTTTCCAAAATCATGTTACAGATTCTCACTTGCCAGTTTTCAAACTGTTAATTTTACAAAGTTTTTCCTATGAAGGTTCTTTTCTGCTCCTGCTCCTAGAGTAAATGTTTCCTTCCCCTCTAAAGTTTCTTGATGTTATTAAAATGTCAGTGAAATCACTGAATGTTAGAAGGTACTGGGGTTTCTTAGTGTAACTTCTGTACGTGATTAGTTAATGTTGTGATAAAAGTCCATCCACCTGTTCCAATTTAGTTACTGGATTGGTCCACATAATAAACAGTTAGCTTTGTTTTGTGTTTAATTTTAAAAATAATTGAATATTTGGTTATTACACAGTTACATTTTCTGAATATTTCCTTAATGCCACTGCATAGACCCTGCAAGCCTTGGTTGCTTGCCCTCCAATGTATCATTTAATGAAGTCCATTCCAATTTATTCAAAATCACAGCGGCCGTGTACCTCAACACCAATGATAGACAGTTTGTAAGTAGCTTGTTAAAAAAAATATCTGCAATCTGATTATGCTCATTCAGAAATATCTAACAAGGGAGTGTTTGCTGCAATTGTTGAAAGTCGATATATATATTCAGAAGTCTTTTTTCGTGTTTTTTTTTTTTGGTGACACGTGCTTTGTAATGGACACGGTATTTGACAATTGCTTGAGTGGTAAAGGAAGATAGTTCCTGTTGCCTGAGGAATATAGATTTTAAATTCTTTAATATGTAAAAATGAACATTGAGAGCTGCAAGAGCAAACCTAACACCTTGGTTTCATTAGCAGTGATCAGGTTAATTTTTACGTCTTAACTTTACTCATTATGATATTCTTTGATGTTTTTTTTTTTTTTTCTGGCAGTCAGTAATGACAATGATCTAATTTTATTATTTGTCCTTCTAAGTCTTAACTTGCTGCTCATGTCTAGTTGTTCCTTCCGATCTGTTTCAGTGTTCGTTTAATGAATGAGTTCACTAATATGCCTGTACCTCCTAAAGCAAAACAAGGTGAGTGGGAAAAGGGGGAGAAGAGCCTTAAAATCATGGTAAGAAGGCTTTGGGGTAAGGATCTGCATTGCGTGATGTAGTTAAGACTTTTACATACCAGTGCTTGATCCCCTTAACGGCAATTTGGACTTTTGGAGGTTTATTTGATATCTTAAAGAGTTCAGTATTGTTTTTCTGTCAGTGTAAATGCTTTTTCATATTGGTAGTTAAATGTCAAGAAGTCATAGGTGTTGCAGCTTACATTTTTTTTCTCCTGTTCGGTAGACCAGATGTCCAAGTGCAACATGAATAGTTTCTGTCCGCATTTAGCTTCATTGTTATGATGTCTTCTAAGAACATGCCCTTTTTAACAAAATAATTTGATATTTACTGTATTTTACTACATTTCCTTCCTTGCCTATTTCCAGCTGTTTAGTTTATCAACTTGCTCAATTCTGACATTCCTTAAATACTAAATGCTCGTGTTCATTTGGAACAAAATGGGGCCATAATGGGTTTCTTTAGCAGTTAGAGGTTGCCCATGGGCAAGTTATCCTGGCATTTAATTCCTCCCCATCCTATGCACTGGGAGAACTTTACAAGTTACAATTCTTGCTAATGTGTGGTTATGATCAATTATGATTATGTAGTGAGTAATAGAACATTTTTATGTAAATAAACTTGTAGGTTTAATTTATTTTTTTTTTAATGTCTAAACTAAAGCTGTTGTATTACAAACTTATAGAAATAAAAAACAGTTTCAGGAATGTGTTTATGTAACGTTATAAGAAAATATCACGAGGAGCTAGTTGTTCCAGTGATTTCCAAACAGTTCAGACATTTCTGTGGTTTGCTGCTTAAGTTTTGTTTCTGTAAAACAAATCTTACTCTCTTATGCAACTTATTATACTTCTAGGTCATTTTATTGCATTGTGTGGTTTTTCAAATACAGTTTCTGAGGCCGCCTGTTGCCATTAGGTTGAAAAATCTGTCAGACTCTATCTTGTTTGTATTTTGTGTTTTTCTGCAGTGAGGAAATGTGATCTATTAGAATTACAAATTTATAAAAGATAGAAGAAAGGGTTCTTTGAATACAAAAGAAATAAAAAATTGTAAACAGAACCAGAACTGTTCTTCTGTGATGGCTGCAGATATTCTTGTTAATCTTCAGAGTGTTGACTATAAAAAGAATACTAACTTTTCCAGACCATCTGTAAGTCTATGTAGGGTGATGTAAGATGTTTTAAAAAAAACCCCGCAAAACCCATTTTCAGATACTGACCCTGAATCGCTAGAACTCATAATAAAACTATTAATAACAAAATAGTTTTGGATTCCAAAATTTAGTGATGTGTGAAGAGAATATTAAGATATAATCTAGAAAATCTTCTGTATATTGTTATTTATATATACTTCTCTTTACCTTGCAGCTTTAGGCGATAAAATTGTGAGAGACATCCGACCAGGAGCTGCCTTTGAACCTACATATATCTATAGACTTTTGACAGTTATAAAGTCGAGTCTGTCAGAAAAGGTGCGATTTACACATCTTTGACTTCTGTAATTGCATTGCAAGTCAGTCACTCTTGTTAAAACAATGTAAAACCACATATTAGATTTTGTGCCTAAATATTACTACAATTGACTAGTTGATAGTTCATTTTAATGAAGCTAGACTGTATTAAGACTTAAATTATAGGAAGATGGTAATATGTTTAACGAGTTACATGGTTTGATATGTAAGAATAATGAAAAAATTACAATTGGAATGGAATGTCTCACTTAGTGAATTGTATTTAAGAAATGAACAGTTTTTGTTGTTTGTGCTTGATTCAGCTTGGAGTGGTTGAAGGTCCACAGAGACTTCAAAATATTATTTCAGGTTTAGTTCTAGTTGAAAGAAAAGATAATGGCTTATACCGTCTTGTGATTTGGCCTTGGTTTGATAGCAACTTTCAATGTTACTTTTAAAAGAAATAAGAAAAAAAAAAAATTGCCAACTCACAATTTAAGTTGAATTTGTATTGAAAAGAATATAGAAATTCTTGTACCCAGGTCAAGCAAGTGGATACTTGCTGTTTAGGGTAGGTTACCAATTAATGCCTGGGTTCTTTTTGAACTAGTGAAAAATGAAGGGTTGTTATAGTAGAATTTAAACATTTCTTGACTTTACAACTTAGACTGAGTAGTTGGTAAATCAGTTAAATTAGTAGGAGAAAGCTAGCTCTTCAATATCATGAAACTGCTGTTAAAATGGAAACAGGAGAATGCTGTGTAATACTTGAAAAAAAACATTTTATTCAGGGCAGGCAAGAGGATGCTGAAGAATACTTGGGATTTATCCTCAATGGGCTTCATGAAGAAATGCTGACCCTGAAGAAACTTCTTTCTCCACATAATGAAAGTTAGTGATTTGGAGGTTTTTTTTTATAGCAAACTTAATTTCTTTCAAATATTTTTTTGTTTTGCTCCTTTTGTTGTAATGATTCTGTAACATAACACAGAGCAATGTTTGGAGTAGATGTTGAGATAGGGATAGAATGCTGTTGTAGGGGACTCAAAGACATTAAAAAATAAATTAAAAAATGTTTGAAGGATAAAATTAGTCCATGCTCTCCAGTTTGCAAGTGATCTGAAGTGTTACTGGGTGTTTCAAAAAGCGTTATCGTTCTGTAAATACTCTGGAGAACAGTAATAACGTCCTGGTCCTTCTAAATAACAATTTCTACAAACTTTTAGTGAGCTCAACTGAGCATTATTTGAGGTTAATTCAAATTGAGTAGTCTTGTATTAAGCCATAGGTATGTTTGTCTGCCACTCATAATACCTGCAATGTCAGTTGTTTACTGGGGTTTTGGCTCTCTCCATGGAAGTTCAAAAATATGTCAGGGTGGTTTTTTCACTGATCTTCAAAAAAAGATCTTAATCAACAGTGGTATTAAGTGGAAACTTCTAGACTAATGGCTGATTTATATCTAATATAAACCAGAACATATTGAATTGTTTTAGAATTCTTATTGACAAAGTTGAAGAAAAATTTTGTTTGGAAGAAGTATTAGAATTTATGTGCAGACTAAAATGCCATTTTAGTTTGCAGTGGCTTTATGTTTGGGTCCCTTGGGAAAAATGAAACAAAACACTGGTAGTCTCAGCCAAGTATTAGCTGAGTATATAATTAAGATCACTAGTTATCCAATTTCTCTTTAGTAGGGTAATTTTTTTGTGTTATAAAATGATCGTTCCATATTTTGTTCTTTAGCTCTGTGCAGTTTATAGCCTCCTGTCTTTGGCACTTGCAAAGAAAATATTTGCTAAGCCTTGGGTTCCCTGTAAAATATCCATGCAGAAAAGGAGTTGTATTTAATAATGGCATAATTATGTTTCCAGAATAACACTTGGCTTTCTAATTTTCTACCCCATAAATTTAATACTAAAAATACATTAAACTATGCTAGAAAACTGTATCTGTTTACTTACAGCCATCAGTGAGCTGCATTATGTTAATATATGGATGTGTCCAACTGTGAGTGAGCCTAGAATATATTTGTTCCTATTGACTTTCTCAAATCTCTAAAAACATTTTATTTTCTGAAAGTTACTTGTATTGGGTTTTTTCCTTTCAAATTCGGTATCTGTATACATGTTCTATTTGCAAAAAAAATTTTTTCTTCATTTTAAGAACTCCCAGTGTCCAATGGCCCTGAGGCTCAGTCTCTTCATGAAGAAGAGGAACAGGATGACCAAGGGGAAGGCAGTGAGGATGAGTGGGAGCAAGTTGGACCTCGCAATAAATCATCAGTCACTCGACAGGCTGACTTTATTCAGACTCCAATTACTGATATTTTTGGTGGTCATATAAGGTACAGTGCTTTTTCGTAATGGTTCTTGAGACCCTAGACTGCTTTGTCTTTACAGAATACATTTTCCTGTGCTTTGCTTTCTGTATTTTTCACTGTTATTGGCTGGTTGTATAGTAGAGATTATTAGATGATTTGTCCAGGCAAGGAGAGATGAAGATTCTACCATGAAGCATTTGTTATGCAAGAGAGGCTTCAGGAGATGGACCAGAACGATCAAAAGATTGATCAATGATCAAATGATTCTATGACTTAACGTATTTTTAATTACAATAATTATTATAATATTTTTGGGTTTTTTTTTATTACAATAATTATTGTAGGGTCTAAATCTTTTTAAGTGTATTAAAAGAACAGACCATTTAGAGAAGAAAAGCCCTGAATTCCATATAAGGGAACTTGAACTTTCTAAGCTTTATGTATTTATATTAATGTCTAAGAATTCCAAAGAACTTTAGAACTATCAATTTTTTGTGACCTCAGAGGAGCCTTGACTCATTTTGTAAATAAGGATACTGAGGTTTGCCAAGAGTTAAATCTGGTCAGTAAGAGAATGAAATACAATGAAAAATTGTAAACTTTTGGTTGTTCAGACACTTATGCCTCCTAAAGACAGGAAGGTAATGTGTTATAGTTAATAAATAAAATGGTAAAGATGAAAGAAGTTTGGAAAGGTATAACTTACTACAAGATATTCTAGAAATTAGAGGAATGTGAGACATTACCTATAGCCGGGTCTGATACCAGATAAAGCCAGAAAGTAGATACAGATACTGGAAGAATGGTTTTTTTGGAACAGGAGCCTCATGGCCTGTTTGGAGAAATGTATAATTTAAAATGAAAGCAAGGTAAACACTTGCTAAAAACATTGCAAAACAAAAATGTTAGACTTGAAGGATTATTTTTAAATTGGAGACAGACACTTAATTGCTGGTGTTTGACTCCCTGTGTTGCCAGGTATTCAGTCTAGAGGTGTGAATAATGTGGGCCAGTGCCTTCTGCCTATGCAGTGCACTGAAATTATTCTTTTGGGATTTGACTCAGACAACTGGCAAATAAAATCGTATTTTCCATAGAAGCTGGCAGACAGATGTTTGCATGTATTGATGAAATTCCACGTTGATGGTATGTTCTTTATACTCGAGGCATTGTTAATACTCTTAGTATATTTATCACGGTCAGAATTGTTTAGATCTCTACATGACTGCATTAGTTTTAAAATTAAGAATAGTAAGAGAATGCTGTTTTCTGAAAAAGTCCACAGACAATGGCATAAAGCAGAGGTGACACTGAGAAAAGGCAAAACCTTGCACTGAATAACAGAACCACCGGGTCCAATTGGACATCCCTTGCCTGCTGTCACCACACCCATTTTATTTAGCCTCTCCAAACTAGGTCACACAATTTGCTGCAGAAACACTATCCCATGTTGTGTTGTTGGAAAGCTTCATCCTCTGAGGCCGAGGGTGGAGATAGGAAGGATTGAATACAGAATTGCCAGAAGCCCTTTAAATGAAAGCATCAGAAATTGGAAAAATCAAATGGAAAGCAGCTAGGAAAACATGCTTCGAATTGGCATCTTTTGGCTTGGGAAACTTTAGGCTTTCCTCTGGAGGTTTTGTCTGTTAAATGCTTATTTAGGCATAATTGCTTAAAAAAACCCAAACTCAAAAAGCCTTCCTTAAGCTACGTGGGACTTGGAACTGTATGTCTTCATACATATACCTTTGTCAGATCTGGTTTGTTCTTGTGCAAGAGTCCATTTTGACGTTCAGTTTGTGTGAATTTCAAATATTTGTCATACAGTCTTGCTCACGAGCCCGTTAGAAGCCTGCTAAATATTTCCGTAAGTAGTACCAACTTTCCCCTTCAAATGTGCTGTTATTTTAAAAGAAAATGCATCAATTACATTGTTGAAGTTTAAGCAGGATAGCAACGGGCAGTGCCTATTTTCCTGAAAAATACTATGGAGTTCTTGCTGTACCTGAGAGTAATTATTCATTGGAAATGATGCATATTTTTTAACCAGTTGGAATTTGTAATGATGCTAATAAATGATTTTGTTATAGAAAGTCATAGTCCAGCAAAGGTTTTGCTATAAAACAATTTTCTGTGTATTTCTTGCAAGACAATGTTTTGAGGAAATGTCACAATTTAATTCCTTATAATTAAAAAAGAATAAATTACTTAATGTTAACGTTTCAGAATATTGTCTGTATTAATTGGATCTTTAACACATGGGGTTTTTTTCTGTTGATTATTGCACTAAATAATGGTTAGTTTAAAAAGGGCATGAGAAGCATATCCAAAAGCAGCAAGAGTTACACAGTGAAGGGTTTGTTTGTTGAAACACTGCGCTTGCCATGTGTTGAGGGTTTTGTCCTTAAATTTAGCCAAGGAAGAAGTGTTAAACTGAAATAAAGATGCTACTGTTTTTCATACGCTCTCTTTCCTCTCAAGGATATATATTGCCAATATAAAGATATAAAGGCTTTCTCTTGGTGCTTCGGGGATATGCCCTGAGTCAAAGGCCCTTTTGATAGGGTTTTAGAGGACAGGCATTAAACCTGTATGTTAAAACTTTGTGTGTGAATAAATTTCACCATGGCTGTATGGATTAGAGCTGTGTTAATTACTTTACTACTTTCAAGGATACTGTAACGAGCATAACAATAGAGTAAATAAATGATTTCTTTGGCTGTATAAAATCACATTTTTGTAGCAGGTGGGGCTTTTTAATGTAATGACTGTTTTCAACATAAAAATAAATTCTTGAGCTGTTTTTGATGGGTTTAAGTTTTGAGTGTTTAAGAAAAATGAAAATCAGGAAGAGTCCGCTTAGCACAGTGATGTTGTGGCTGAGAAGTGTGCTGTCTCCTTGCACAAAATGATCACCAAGCCAGGCTGCTTGAAGGCTGCAACTGAATACATTTCAAACAAAAATAAAAACAAAAAACCCAGGAAATGCCCTAGGTTGTCACTCCTGCCAGTTTTTTGGAAAACTCCCATTTATGTACAAAGGAGTACATGGACAAAGTCTGGACACAGGAAATGATGGGAGGAAAAGGAAATGCCAGTCCTTGATGGAGCATGGTTTATATTTCCTATGACAAGATTTAAGCAAACAATTTAAAATCATTGTGAAATTGGACTTAGCAAAGTGACTAAAAATTTGTGTATTTTTCTTGGGGAATCTGGAATCATTTAAATTTTTTCAGTAGAACATACTAAGCATTAGTGTTTTGCAGTTCTGAAGGTTGGAGAGCATAATTCCAAAACTCTTGAGACAAAGAGTCTGGAGGTGAATCTTTTTCAAGTGCATTATCAAAAATGCCAGTATTTTTCTTGAAACTTTTAATGCTTATCCAGTAGCTGTCTGAATCCTTGCATAAATAAAACAATTCAATTATAATCCCATTCACTATGCTCTAAGTGGGTGTGAAAGTCACATGAATTGCAGTAAAGTAGATTCAGGTTGTTGAAACTTAACGCTTTACCTTTGTATTTGTCTGTGCTGTTTTGGATTCACTATAAATTGAGTTACGAAAGTGGACTTCGGTTATTTCTTAGGTGAAGGCTCTATATTGCTGAAAAAATATTCTGCTTTATTACATTCTGACTTTTCTGTTTCTGTAGATCTGTTGTTTACCAGCAGAGTTCTAAGGAATCTGCTACCCTGCAACCTTTCTTCACCTTGCAACTGGACATCCAGTCGGACAAGATTCGTACAGTTCAGGACGCGCTGGAAAGTTTGGTGGCAAGAGAGTCTGTCCAGGGCTATACCACAAAAACCAAGCAAGAGGTATGTTCTGTTGACCCCTTTTTTACGGTCAAATACTAAATTTTTTACAAGGGTTTTTATGCAGCTCTTGCTTTACAAATAGTTACTTGAACACACTTATGTTAACAAAGGAGTTACTAACCTTTTCAAAGTGTCCTGTGTACATAGTGTTAGAAGTAAAATAGCTTTCAGCTCATCTTAACATACTGATTCCTGGGGATTGCCAGATGTCATTTATGAAAGGAGCAGCTCTTCAGAGCATCATTTGAAAGTACACTCAGCTTTAAGAAGAAAGCTCTTTTAGCAGAACGCTTCTGTGGTTGCTGTGTGGCTGTCCTTGGTGGGTTTTGATTTACACATTTCACTTGCAAATCGAAAACTAAAATCTTCATTGGTGGTAGGCCTGGTAGAAGTCCATCTAGAGCCTCACTAAAGCATCTGATGATCACTGACTTTCTCTCTGGATTAATAGTCTTAAATCTATCAGTAGCCACTAACACCTCTGTTCAGTGTTCTTGGCACTGTATGGTTGCCTGGTTTGGTGTACACAGTCCTAAAAACCCAAGTGGTTTTTACTGTGTTCACTTTTAGGTCATCAGTTCAAGAAAAATGTTCTTCACAGTTGAAGAGTTATCTAGAGAAAAGAGCAATCACAGTGAATGACAGTATGAAAGTTACGAAATGAAGGGGAGGAGGTACTCAGCATCAAGAAGACAAAACATGGAAATAGAGAGAGGAAAGCAGATGTAAAACTTAGTATGTCAAAGGCTGTTCTGGGAAGGAGAAGACTGATATTTCTTAATGATGCTCAGACAGTAAATGGGAATAGGACCTAGACTAGGTTTTACCTGTAGTGCTTGTAGAGTTGTCCTCACTGCTTTAAGAGAAGTTTGGTGAAACACCAGTCAGGATTTACACAAATTGTTATAATCGGTTAAGACGGGATGGAGTGGAGTACCTTTGGAGATCTCCAAGCCCTGTGATTCTCTGTCACTTCAAGCACAAGGATGTTTTATTCTGTATTCTTGTGCAGCTCTGCACATTTTTTTGTCTTATTTTTCAAATAATACAATATGTAATCGTAATAATTGCAGTAGAAATATTTCGTAGGGAGAAAAATATGCTGTTTGCATTACAGTTTGAGACCTTATGATAATAAATTAAACGTTTTCCCCAGTAGGGTATTGTCTTGCTTCTTATTGTGTGCATCAGTAAAGAACATCATCTCTGGTGTGCAGTGATTGCTCAGGTGGAAACTTTGTGTACAGTCTTCCTAAGTTCTTTCAGTAGGTTGGGATAGAAAGAGGCTCTTGAGTTGTAGGTGTTCTCTCTGATATTCTGTATCTGTAAATTTTCTAAATATTCCGAATGAAAGTATGGTTAGATAAAGAAAGGATGGACCATTCACTTTGAAAAGCTGGAGGGCTGAAATTTGGCTGCCTTATGTGTTCAGTAGAAGTGTTAGGAACACTTACTTCTCCAGTTGTATTCAATGTGAGAGAAACATTTGCAATGCAAACTCATCATGATTTGCCACATAGATTCTTATTTTTTTGCTGGTCATTCATTTTTTGGTTTTTACTGCAGATGGTTTTAACTTCTTTACTGACAACCCAGTGTTCAGTTACGGGGCTTGGAAGAAATGGGTCTTCAAATTAGGTGCTGGAGGTTTGGTCTGGCTTGTATTTTAGAGTCTGAATGGAAATACAAGCATTCACAATGTCTTTTTTTTTTCAAAAGAAATACAAGTGAAATAGTTTTTCTATTAAAGTTGTAGTGAAAACACCTAATACATTGACTTCAGAACAAGCATAGGATTTGGAAGATAGCAATTCTCAAAATGTATGGCAAAGGAGTATTTAATCTCCATTTTTATGGAAGGGGAACTCGGGACTAGTGGTAAAAACTCATATTATGAAAAATTATTACTGTCTTCTGATTATTTTAATCTGGATTGTGTTCTTTACAATTTGTGGGCATTAAAACAACAGATGTGGAAAGAATAGTCTTCCAAATGATTTTTCTTGTTTTTTGCTCACTTTGAGCTGATTTTGAATTTTCTGTGTGTCTTAACATAAACAGGAAATCAGTCAGATTTTCCTGCAGTGCTTAAAATAATTAGATGTCTTAAATGAAAATAGGTGTTTAAAATGGAGTGGCATTTTCTTGCTGTTTATGACTCAATTTCATGTGCTCACTAGCATTTGAGGAAAGTTGCTTTGGTTCCTTCTGGTCTTGCAGATCAATTTCTTAGATCTTGAATATTTCAANCAGACCCACTCATGTTTATTACCAGAATGGAAGGCTCCTGAGCAACGAACTTGCCTCATTTATTTTTCCAGATCACCCTCCACATACTCCTTAGAAGGAGCCTTCACATCCCTTGGAGTTCTCAAACTGCTCCTTGAGGATCTTATAAATATTTTCTTGGGACTCTGACTCATGTTTTCTAAACAAACAGTTATGGCACTTTTAGCAGGTGAAGTTGCTGCCAGAAGCCAGAGCTGCTTCACGCAGTCAGGACAGCAGAGCATGTAACTGTTGCTCAGCTGCTGCTCTTCATTCTGGCACCATAAGACAAAAGTGCTTTGATCTGTGGTTTGAATTAATTTCGGAGCCGTGGAGCTGTTCACAACTGTTCCAGTGTGCCAGCACGGCTACCAAGGATGGAGAACGGCAACTGCTTAAGCCACTACAGCAACATTTTTCAGTATCTTCTATTGCTGGGCTGGACTGGGAGCCATTCAGGTTTTTTTTTTTTGCACAAAACTCTGAATTCAATGACTTCTGAATCTCAGAGATTTGAGATTTAGAAGACACAGTACGAGAGAATCTCGAGATAGTAATATCTGTCAGAATCAAGTCTTTTTATCTCTGAAAAGCCTCTCTGGATTTGCTCCATAAAAGCAAAAGCTGTTCCACGCTAAGATGTGTGGAAGATGCATCCTCTCATGAGCTCATGGGAGAACTGTGTGAACTTTGTGTTGTCACCCTCACTTTCAGAGATTGCCTTCTAGCTTCTTGCATTCTATATGTTATTTCCTGGAAATTGAGGCGGTGGGCACCAGCAGGGACTTGTTGAATGGAAAAGAACAGAGTCCTGCTTGGCTTCCTGGTTTTAAAAGCAAACAAAATGCAAAAAAACTTCCCTCAGTGCTCAGTGAAGCTGCTGCTGTTGCCAGGGATTTGATGGGTTTTGGACACAAAGGCGTATTTTTGAGCCCTTCAGATGCAGGTGAAATTTTACAGTTTTTGGAAACAATTTCTACTTCAGACATAGAATTACTTCTTGTAAATTGGATCAGCTCAGATCCATGAGAAAGTCAAGTACGCTACAAAATCTGCTTGCTTCAGCATCCTAAGAGGGTTTACATTTCAAGCCTGGAAAGAGATAATAGTTTTTCCCCATGATTTTCTGTTCCACACTTAGGTTCTAGTGGAATCAGGCCCTGTATTGAAAAATAATATGCTGATGATTTGCAATAAAAAAATTGACAAAAACCTAAAGCGGTTATTTTGAGAACTGTTTTTGTGTTGTGATTTCTAGGAAGGCAAAACATTTTTATTCTGCAATTCTTGAGTTCAGTTTCAAGTATTCAGACCGTAACTTTGCAGATTGGTTATAATTCTAGAAAAAATATTTACTAGAAAAGAAGCAAGATTATTACTCATATTTTTCTCTTAAAATTTTCTTCAGAACCTTTTAAATAACCCATTATACTTTTTAAGAAAGAAAAACCTTTAATTGCTGATCTATTCTTTAAGACCTGATCATGATGGCTTACTTAAGGAGCCCATGTAACAGCTCACTGTGTTTTTCGAGAGACTTCTTGAAGGATAAATGTCTTCTGGTTGATGCACAATAATTTTTGAACTGTTGTGTACTAATCTCCCACTCTTAATACATTAGTCATTGCTATGCCCCTGTGAATAGGTCTGTGTTTTAGTGATACTGTTGTGAGGAGGTGTTTTTCAACAGAGTTCTAGGATTCTTTTGGGGAATAAAGAAGGTACCAGTTAAAACTGCAGAAGTCCAGTGTAGAAACTGGTATTTCTTGCAAGGTGTGCTCAGGACGCTCTTCAAAGTGACGCAGCATTGAAACTAATTTACCAGAGCAGATGCAGTACTGCTTTTGTGTTTCTGGAGTATTCAATGTAGTTTTAGGTGTTTACACCAAAGTCTTTCTTTTGTTATGTTTTATAGAGATTCTTATTATTGCTAATTTACCTATTAAGAAGTGATTTGGATCAGTTCTTATTTTTTCCTTCCATTCAGCCTTTTGTAAAAGGGTATCGGCTCTTAGAAACGAAAATAGCTTTTTCAAAACCTTTTGCATCAGGTACTGAGCTGTGGTGTTTCTTCTGCTATTGTATTTAAAATTAAATATTTATTCCTTATTTAAAAGAGTAATTTGGAGCAGTTCACAGAAAGTTACAAGTTGTCTTCATCTTTGTTCTGTGCATGTATTAGGTGGAGATCAGTCGAAGAGTGACATTAGAGGAACTCCCCCCTGTTCTTGTTTTACACCTCAAGCGGTTTGTGTATGAGAAAACCGGTGGATGCCAGAAGCTTATCAAGAATATTGAGTATCCTGTTGATCTGGAAATTAGTAAAGGTAAAGATTTTTGAGCAGCAGAATTTTCCCCTCTTTAGGGATAATATAATGTTGTCTTAGGGGTATCTGCTTGTGTTTCAGTTTTCTTCCTTGCTCCCAGCTTTACCCACAAGATTTCTTCTCCATTGTTGTCTAGGAGCTTTGTAATTTGGATTAACATTTTGTATGGGAGTTTTGGTTGGGTTTTTTTCTTTGTGGGTTGGGGTTTTTGTTTGATTGGGTTTTTTTCTTTGAGGTTTGTTTATGCGGTTGGTTTTTTTATCATAAAAAGAATATATTTAGGTTTCTGGGTTCAATCCTATATGAGTTTGGGCATCTGTTTTGCAATGAACATTATGGTGAAAGATCTTAAAAACTTTGGCATGTCGTAGACATTGGGTTGGCCAAATGAGAGTTTTTTGCATATTTAAGAAATATGCTTATAAGCTGCTGAGGACAAATAGTGGAAGTGATCCTGTTGCATGAGAGGTACATCCCTATGCAAGGCTGTTGCCAAGTGACACTAGCTCATTTATCTCAGATTTATCTCAGATTGTTCTAAAAGACAGTGGTTGATGACAGGAAACGGGTGTGTTATAGAAAATGCAGCCTGAAAGCAGACAAGTAAGCTGTAGTTCAGAGGTTAAACAACAGAGTTCTTTCTTTAAACAAGTATCTTAAGATTTACAGCTTTTACAAAGTGTGAAAGCCTTCAGATAATCCAGCATCTGAAGCTTGCCAAATTAAATGCATTTTGTTTTGATCTAACAAATGGTGTGTTAGCCAGCCAGTAGTTCAAATAGAAAAAAAAAATAAAATAAAAGTGATTACTCATGTCTCAGGTGAAATATATGCTTTGTCAGACAGTACACATTTATTTTACTTCATTTTTTATTTTTAGAATTCTTTAAAGAACATTTGTTGGTAGAATTAGTAGAATTTGCCTTGGCAGAAACTGATTGTAGTAGGACTTGGAATCTGAAATTGATATAGGTATTTTATCCCTTTGAAATTGAATTTCTAAATTTTCTAACTATTACCTTTGTGACTTTTTTTTTTCCTTCCCCCAGAGCTACTGTCTCCTGGTGTGAAAAGTAAAATTTTTAAAGGCCAAAGAACCTATCGGCTCTTTGCAGGTATTTTATCTATATGCCTCTAGTTCCTGTATTCCAAATAGAGATTCTGCATATAGAATTCTAGAATTCACTAGAGTTTCCTGGATTATATAAAATATATATTTTTTTTTTTAAATTACACTGAAGTAACTTGGGGTGTCAAATACTTGTATTTAGTGATTTCTTCTGTATGTGCATATACACGTATATTGCTATATCTTTATATATCTGACCGATCCAGCCTGAAGCTTGTCCAAAACCAGAGTTCCATGACAGATCTACCCTGACAAACATCAGCAGAAGTTGCAATGCAGCTGTAATGTAACTATGCCTAAAATATAACGCGTATTCTCAGAATAATGTTTCAGATGTCTTCTGAAATCGCTGTTTGAATGCTGGCTCTGCATCCCTTTGAACCCTCGAGATGAGTATTGCTGGCAGCGTATGAATAGTGTATTGTAGGTGGAAAAGTTTAACTTGGAGGAGATGATGATTTTTTGTTTGAGGAAACGATGTTTTTAAGAGAGTCTGCGATGTATACAAAGTATCTAAATTAGTAGTTCAGATTGGAAGCTCATGTAAGGATTCAGAAGCAACATTTTAATATTGAACAAAACAGTCTCTGGGCAGTAACAAGTTTCCTGAAGTTTAAAACTCCTCCACAGTTTATGATTTGCACCTGCTTATTTGTGTTGGCCTTGGGAGGATGTAATAAAAGGGAGAACCGGAGGTCTTAACTTCTGCGTCACCAAATCTGTGCCAGTCCTGGTGGCCTTATGTGACTTGTCGGTTTGGATCCAGTTTTATGACCACTGAGGTTGCAGAAAGAAATAACATACCTGTCTCTTGTGGAAATTCAGGACCGTTTCTGGCAGTGTAAATTACTTTTATTTTATTGATAGTGGTTTTCATGGGCCAAGTTTAGACAGTGTTTTTAAGGTTGATTGAGGAAATTTTGTTACTGCTGTAATTTTTTCCCTAACTCCTTCTATGGAAAAGTACAATACTTCAGGCTTCTCTCAGCCTAGGACTTCTCATCTGCAGAAACTAAGCTCGTTAGATGAATTTTAAATTACTAAAATAAGCTTTTTTAAGAATTGAGATTCAGATATCATCCAGGATTTGCTTGACTATCTAACAGTAAATTTTAGACAAGTTCAAGCTACTGTGAAAGAAATTTTTTCTCAAGATTTACAGATGTTTTTGCCTTTGTGCTTTGCTTAAATTATTCTAAAATGTTTATTTTCATAAAGTGTGAAGGAAATTGGAGGAAGCTTGAAGTCTGACTCTGAAAGTGTGTAAACAATTTCATAATTACATCTCTCTGCTCTCGTGTGAAAAACAGAAATTCCTTTTGTTTTTTATTTGTTCTTGTTAAGTATATGGTTAGGGCATGTGGGTTCCTACAAGGAGTTAAATGCAATTTCTTAGATGCATCCTTAGAATTAGATACGCAACAGATCTCTTCCATTTTCTGGCAGTTGCCTGACACTGAGAGCTCGGCTTCCAGCTTTGAGGTTGGTTTGTGCCAGGAGAGGTGAAACCTCTGTTCTACAGGGGAGAGTTCTGACAGCGAGGACAACTTGGGAGAGGCCAGTTTAGTTCTCTCTTGGAAGCAGCAGATTAGCAGTTAATCGAGTGTTCTTAATTTACTTAAACCTCCTCTTAGATTCAGGAGATGGGGTATTCTGGAGAAATGTTACTGATACTATGCAGCATCAAATGTAAGCAAGCAAGCACTAAACACTTATGGATTCCTGCGTAGTCCAGGTCCGAAAAACTATCCGCAAACTCAGCGAGGAAGCAATTTGTCATGTTTTTTTTTCTTTATTTAATTTTTTCCAGTGGCTATTTATCTGCGTGTAGTGTGTGTGTGCATCACGATTTTTCCCTTTGCAGTTGTGTATCATCATGGAAACAGCGCAACTGGTGGCCATTACACTACAGACGTCTTCCAAATCGGTCTGAACGGCTGGTTACGCATCGACGACCAGGCAGTCAAAGTCATCAACCAGTACCAGGTGGTGAAGCCGTCTGCAGAGCGCACAGCCTACCTCCTGTACTACCGCCGAGTCGACCTGCTGTGAAACTGCTCCCTCTGACGCTCTGTGTGCAAGATCCCCGCTTTCTAGAATGCCAACTATCACTAACTTTTTTTTTCCTCCTGTAAATGCTCTTTTGAGTGAATCTTTTTTTCTCTCCTTTTTCCTTTTCTTTCTTTCTTTCTTTCTTTCTTTTTTTTTTTTTCTTTTTTTCCCCCCCTCCCCTTGCAACTATGGGGTAGAGTGATAAAGGAAACTGCCTTGGGTTTGTGCACAACCTAGTTTGTGTTGACTTTTGACTTTGCAGAGTGAAGTCACTTGGTTGAAAAGACTCGGTCTGATGAATCACAAAAATAAAAAAAAAAAAAGTAATAATAATTAGTCTGAGATAATGCTGAATCCTAAGATAATAAAAGGGGATTTGCATTTGATTCCCACTTTCTAATTGCGTAGTAGAAGAAAACCCTGCACCAGCAACAGAACTTGTAGATTTCTGTGAAAATGTTTTATCTTTACTTAAGTAAAAAAAAAAAAAAAGAAAAAATAATAAAAAAAAAAGCGCTCTCTGCTTCCCTGATAGTTTTTGATAAGTGGTAAAATATGAGCCGATGTGTATGAGATGGAAATGGTCCTATGTGCTTCAAAAAAATGTACAAACGTACAAAATGCAGAGTTGCTGGTTCCTAATAGGAAGACACATTTTAATAATTGTGCGATGAGAAACTGCTTAAGTACACATTGCAGATCAAATATTTGGAGTTAAGATGTTAGTCTATATAGATGGGTGATTGTAACTTTATTGCTATTAAGAAATTTCAAACTGCATTTATGCTTCTGTGTACATGAAATTAAAAAAAAATGGGCAAAATAATTAAGATTGATATTTCTTTAAGTCTGCTTTGTTTAATTTTGCTGTCTGCTCTCCTATAATGTTGAGTTTCCTAATTGTACACAGTTTAGTGATATCTAGAAGTATAAAGTTGTCGCCCATCAATAAAAGTCACAAAGTTGGTTTAAGGTGTGTGTGTGGGTTTTGTTTTTCCTCAAGTGTAAATTCTACCCTCGGAAACTTGGAACAAGTTGCCTTACAGCGCTTTAACACAGTGCAGAGAGCGTTTCCTGGATAAAGGGCAGATGATCTTTCTCTTTTACAGCTTCTTGAAACCTTGGAAGCGCTGTTGCCATTTGTCATTGAGATGGGACTGAATTTGGAGGGGAAAGGGAAGGGCTATCAGCCCAGCCCAGCTCCCTCCTGACGCTGGGCCCGCAGCTGGGATGGGGGGTCCCAGGGATGAGCCCCCCTTGGCCAGAACGGGGAATTGGATCCCTCCTGTATCCTACGGGAAAGCACTTTGTGGTTATTTAGAGGTAGATGGTGTTTTGTTTGCCTTTGGCTAAAATGTTCCCTTATTTGGTCAGTTGATACTTGCATTGAAAAGTTTGGTAAAGATATTTCCATGATCTGTTTCCTGTTGCCTTCCTGCTGCTGAAGATGGTAAAAAAAAATAAAAAAAAATCAATATATTGTGTAATCCTTAATTTGATGACAGAGGTACTACATGCTCAGTGCTTGGTTGGAGAAGCATTACAATTGTTGCAAGTGAAACAGGGCTAATTGTAACCTGATTATCAATAAAAGGCTAAACTGCATGTGCTTTGACCAAATAAATACTTTTTAAAGGTGACATTTAGAGGAAATAAGAAAAAAAAAAAAAAGAAGGTTATTTTCCACAAAGCTGTGGAAGGAAAATGAGCTGTGTTAGTTTTTACAGGTACCAGTGCCGTGGGTTTCAGCAGGTGTTCCTTGATGTGGGCCATCTGTTCGTGTCTTCTCCCTGAGTCAGGAAGCAAATTGGTCACTGAGCACTATGTCAACCCGTCTTTGAAAAACCTCCAGGGATGGTGCCTCAGCCACTTCCCTGGGCAGCCCATTCCAATGCTTGATAACCCTTTCAGGGTAAAAAATTTTTTCCGATGTCCAATCTGAACCTCCCCTGGTACAACTTGAGGCCATTTCCTCTTGTCCTATTGCCTCTGACTTGGGAGAAGAGACCGACCCCTGCCTCCGTGCAGCCTCCTTTCAGATTGTAGAGAGTGAGAAGGTCTCCCCTTGGCCTCCTCTTCTCTAGGCATGGATGCACAGAAGCGGAATCCCTGTGGCAGAGCTGAGTGCTGGAGGAGCAGTAGAACCTGCTGAGGGAAAGCCCTTCTGGTTTCTCCTCAGACTCTTCAGCGCTCTCATCTCATGGTGGAGAATGTGGGACTTTCCTGCCTGTGAACGCCTCCTGGGCTCCAGCAGGAAGGAGGAGCATCCAGCCCCATGGCTGGAGCGAGGATGGTCAGGGTGGTCCTCTTCTGCCTGCCTCAGAGTTGGGTGAATTTCAGATGGATGATTTTCTGATTCATTCTCTAATTATTAGGCAGCTTCAACTTTGTGTCTACCACAATCCTGATGCTGAGGAAATCGGTATTTTGTCAGCTGAGATGCTTGTTCTTAATTTTGGTGACATTCCACCAGCTCCAAAGCAATTTTTCTGTCCAAAACTTGCTTTGATTTTGACCAGTCACTGGGAAAAGCTCAGCTCCCAGCTGCTTGCTGGGCACGGTGCCCCAGAGCTGGGGCTACCGAGGCAGGGTGCCAGGGGGCTGCCGGAGAGCCGGAGCTTCCAGGGTTTCCCAACTCAGGGCAGCCCGTGGTGGGAATTACCAGGGAGCCGGTGCTGGTGAGACATTGCTTCTGCTTGGAATTTGAAATCTGAGGGGAACTGGAGGTTCCCAATAGGAAAAAACAAAAACCAACATGCAGATTTTGAAATGAGTGTTCTGTATTGGTTATTATTCATGTCCTCTTCCTATCCCCTGATTGAAGTACTTTTCTGTGCTGCAGAATCCTGTTCTCTTTCTTTCTTTTCTCTTGTGGCTGCACCAAGTATTTACCTGCACCTCCAGTGGATTGTGAAAAGAAACGTTTCTGATCGTGCAGGCTTACCAGAATATTCCACATAAAATTGCAGGTGTTGAGTGATTGCTGTATTACTTGATGTCAGGTTCCTTGCAATTAACTTCTGGTCTTGGTTGGAAGAGGTGGTCGAGTGAGTGAGTTTTGACCCGTGTTACTCAAAAATTATAGGTTTGTATTTGTGGGTATGACATTGAGTGGGACTTTGGGTGTGTTTGGTAAGAGCAAACTGGACCGCGTGTTGCTGGTCAGCTCTTGCACTATCAGGACACTTCACAGTGAAGGATTTTCTTCCAAAAATGCTTTAACTATTTAAAGCCAGGAAATTGTTGATGGGTTTGTAATACAGGTGTGTTAAAAATACAAGCGTGATAAGAGTTTTACCTTTTATTTGTGACACTGTCAGTCCTGCTGTGAATAACATGATGGGTCAGCTCTGTTACAGGGGACTCGTCAACTTCAGAAATGACAGGGCTGGACCTGGAGGAGACACCTCCCTGGGATGAGCGGTTCGAGTGGAGTCCAGCCCAGCAGAAATGGCTTAAAAAAGGTAAAGTGGAGGAGAGGAAGAAATGAAGAGCAGGAGGAGAAAGAAAGGAAGGACTGGAGTACAACTAATGACATCTTAGTATTGTTTCACTTCAAATCATAGAATGGTTTGGGTTAGAATGGACCTTAAAGATCACCCAGTTCCAACCCCCCTGCCGTGGGCAGGGACACCTCCCACCAG
>VZRU01002639.1:117188-143292 GCA_013398155.1 Pedionomus torquatus | reverse complement strand
CATTTCCTGGGGACTTGGAAGTACCCGGCGAGGTAAGTGTAAGCTTTGGTCCCCACTTTTGAAATGCGGTTTTTTGGGGGGGGTGGGGGGTTGGTGGTGTGTGCAAGAAGTGTCTCTTGAAGTAGGCACGACTTTAGTAACTTCTCCAAAAAGTTGCCTGCCTGCAGAAAATAGCACGATCCCGTCTGAGCCTCCCTTACGTGTACTTTGCCAGAGGTTAATGCAAGATTAATAAACATCAATCTTGAATGAATGGGAGGAGTTTGCAAGTACGGGAGCGGGTTTCTTACACAAATAGAAAGTATCCAAGGGATGCTGTGGCAGTCTCTAATAGCTTGACTACCCATGGGCACATCTAGTCTGCTCCAGGAAGCCTGGGTTTGTGCAACTCTGCTGCAAAGTCCTGTCTAAAAGGAATCTCACAGCGTCGCCACATGTTGTATCTGTTACCAGTGGGTTTTCTGTGTGGTTTTTGTGTAGAAACTCACCCACTTCAGTTCTGCGGGAGTGGAATTGTAACAGAAGATCCAGATGTTTTGGCCCGTGGCCCTGAAGATGCTGAGTGCGTGTTGTCTTCTGTGCAAAGGCGTGCCCTGTGTCAAGGACCTTGTGGTCCCGCTTTTCTTTTGAAGGCTGTGCCCCTCCTCAGAGCTTGACACGTGTGCATCCCAGTTCAATAGATGACCTGGTGTCTGATACATTAAGTGTGTTGTGGCTTTATCACTGGATTTCTTTGCATAGGATAAAAGCCAATCCCAGGCCAGCTCAGCTTAAAACCTAATCCAAGGCTATAACTCCCCTCTTCTTCACTCTTTTAGATGCTTTGCTGGTATCCCCTGGTAACTCCTGCGTTTTCCTGCCTTGTCAGCTTGTTCCTTGTGTAACTCCCCAGGTCCTGGGATGCTTTAGCTGCAAATGTCAGCCATAAACAAGGAGTAGAGACCCACTCCCACGCTTTACCAGGGAGGCAGTTGAATATCGATAGCTGTGAGGGGTAAGGTGATGCAAGGACGTAACGAGGCAGAGAAGCCAGCCCGCACGTGGCTCTAGCAGGCAGCTGCATGCCAGGCTTCAAACGCCACCAACTCTTCTGCTTTCTGTGAAATGCAGACACCGTCCGATAGCTGGGGAAATAGCTTTCTAAAAATAATCTTTTTCTAAAGTCTGCTGCTGCTTTTTAACTTCCTCAGACCCCAAAAGAAGGCCTCCCTTTTGTCCCCAGTTTGGACAGGCTTTACAGCATATGAAGGAGTCGGTTTCTGCTGACTCACTCGTTTCTGATGGCTCCCAGATGTTTACCTGGCACCAGTATCAAAGGCCCCACCAGTTTAAAGGGAGGCTGTGCTGATGCTCCTCTTGAACCCTTGAAAACAACAGCAGAGACTTCCTCAGCTGACTGTCAGCTGATAATTTTCTCCAAATAACGTCAAACCCTAACTCAAAGGCAGTATGATTTCAGTCCTCCCCAGTAAGGGGTTCCCGATGCAGCCCGGAGTTGTCTCCCCAGCTCAGTGGAGCACTTGGGCTGGCTGAGCCTTAACACCTGTCCCGGTGTTTCCTTGCACCCTTGGCATGAGGATGGATATTAAGAGAGGCAAACGGCTGGACATCTGAAACCCATGAGAGCTTTCTGAAATGTGAGCATCTTCCTGCTGCTTTCAATTAACCTGGCCAGGGAGCTCTTTTGCTCCCTGTCTCCCTCTGATCCCTTCATTCTTCCTTTGGATGCTCAGCACCCCCCGCCTTGAGCCAAAGCAGAGGAAGGGACCTGCACACCCCGAGAAAAGAAGACGACAGTGACCTAATTTTAGAGAGGTGCTCATATCCCCTTGCTCACAAATGGAAAGCAGGGAAGAACATCCCGAGGAATAATGTACCATCTGTTGCAAGGTTTTGGCCGGGGCACGAAACCAGACACGTTGGCTTCGTGGCAGAGCCGTGAGTGGGGCAGCTCCTCTGGGCTTTCAGATGTTACAGCTGATTTTTTTTTTTTTTTTTTTTTTCCCCCCAAGCTGCCCTTTCTGTAAGTTCAGTGTTTGCCTTAAATGGGTGGTGGATCTGGGCTCCTATTTAGCAAAGGGCACTCGGCCAAATGAGGGGGTGCCACTGCAGCGTATATTAGCTGTCTGTTCCTGCCTGCGCTACCTACAGGGCAGGCTGCAGTTAAAATGGCTTGTGCTAAATAGGCACATTGTAAACGGCTGTGGCAGAGCCCATCTATTTTTAAACTCTTAGGGAAGTGCCTCAAAGTAGGAATTGTTTCCCTGAATTTGGGTCAGACAGTCTACGAGAGCAACAGCTCCCTGCCCCTCCGTAGCTGGGCTCCTGCTTGGGGTGGGGGGAAGCAAATGCCAACAAATGGGGCTGAGAAGAGGATGAGGTTAAAGCAATAGTTGACCCAAGGCCACCAAACGTCCTGTCTATCAGGTGTGCCTGGAGCCGGGGACAAAGTGTGTGTGTTTGACTCGCTCTGGGGAGCAGGAAATAATGAGGAGCCGTTACCTAAACTGAGCAAATTACATTCCTGCATTGTTCCAGAGGCTTTAATGCTCTGCCTGGAGAGAGACTGAGGGCAGCTGGTTTTCATCTGCCTTAGTAGAGTACAAGTAAAAAAAGCCTCAAACAGGGACTTTATCAATTTTATGTAGACAACAAACATGTTTTCAGGGGTTCTCAATGGCCTCAGAGGTTCTTGGGGTGTCCCCAACTGTGCAAAGCACCTTGTGTTTGCCGGGGTGCCCAGCAGATGCTTGTTGTGTGGGTCTGGGGAGCAGGGGTTTGGGACTTTGTGCTCGAGGGGAGCTTTTCCAGCTGGGAGTTGGAAGGCGTTTCCCGGCCTTGGATGTTTCCAACTTGTCCTGTCTCAGTGTGTCCAAATGCCGTGCCGCTGGGCTGAAACTTCTCAAACAATTCACGCTAATCTGGGGTTTATTTCCTGACGCTGAGTAGGAATGCTTTCAGCGTGTCTTTTAACAGTGCTGTCTAAAACAAACCCTCACCTAGTGTTGAAGACAGGGATGGGGAAACTTAATTCCAAAATTCAGCCCTAAGGATGGGGATGAGGTGTTTGCACTAACTATACGGATGCTTATTGACTCTGCTGGACTGACTGTGCTCTGGTGGCTCTTAGATCCCACCTAAAGAGCACTAGGTGCTGCAGAGCCCTAGAGCAGCCCGCGTTTCCTTCCCCGAGTGGCTCATGATCTAAATGAAACCAGCTGAGATGCACAAAGCTTGTCAGGTGGAGAAGTTGGGGCCAGAGGGAGGGAGGAAGAGTTTGGAAATGGCAGGTGGAGGGTGAGAACCATGGAGGAAAGGAGGGGATGGGGATTAAAGCTGTTCAAGCCTGGCAATGACCAAATTGAGACCATCTCCCTGAACCCTTGGTGCTGACAGCTACCAAGCGTGCATGGGAACATCTAATCTTCTGGCTGGGGGAGGATGGGTGCTCCAGCTCCTGTCCAAATCTGCCATAACTCATATCGCTGGCCGCGTTCCTGCTGGCCGTAAAGCGATGCGTCAGCAAGAACACCCCGGTGCGTCATTTGCCAGCAGGGATTTTGGTTGTTCGGCGTTCCGGTGACATTTCACATAAACAGCAGCTTTCACGGAGTCTGGCAGCTGCTCTGCTGGAGTCTGTCGGCAGAACGGGGCCTCCAAAACAGCTCCTGCTGATGCCTGACCTCTGCGACCTGGCTTGCTGGGAATTTTACTTTCCCTTCTGTTCGTATCTGTTCTCCCCTTTGAGAGCTGCTCTTTGGGCCAATAGCTTCTGAGGTCTCCCCTTCCCGCCTTTGAAGGGATGGAGCTGGGATTATTCAGAGGTGCTGGGCATTGCTGGGTGATACCCACACCCTTGGCATGCTTGGTGGAGAAGGCATCTGCTGCCATGCCCGGGCACTGCCTGGCTAATGCTTACTCCCAGCACTACGTCAGGGGAATTCCCCAGTGTAATAAACTGAGTTCCCATCACTTCTGGTGATGCTCAGGTCCTCCTGTCATTAGGGTGAATGATAATTTGCTTAGGGTATAAGAACTGCTCTTTTCCAAGCAAAAATCTGGGTTGTGCAGCTTCATCGTTGGGGGGACATGCATTGAGAGCTTCTTTGGCACTTCTCTGACTGCCTGTTTCTCTCCCAAATCCAGAACCACACTGAGACACAGGAGTCCCTGCAAGAAAATCTACTGTCATCTTTGTCTCTGAGTCTGCTGGCTGTGGAAGAGGAGGAGGCATGAACCCCACTCTGCCTTGGGTCCTTCTTCTTGGCTGCATACTGCTCCTGACAAAGACAGCCGAATGCTTTATCTTGCCCAACTCAAGTCACCTGGAGAGCATTTTGAGTAAATATCAGGATGGGGATACTCACTCCAGATCCAAGAGAGCCATTTTATTCTCAGACAGACAAGAGATATTGATGCTCCACAATAAATTGAGAGGTCAAGTATACCCAGTGGCCTCTAATATGGAATACATGGTGAGTCTACCTCTTACTTAACTTCATTATTACTTTTTTCGTTTAAAGAAAAACAAACACTTTATTTCCATTTTCCTTAGAGTGCAGGAGGTGTAGCAAATTTCCTCTAAAGTAAGTTTTTCTCAAGAGGTTTCCTGGAGCAGTTTCATTCCAGAGCAAATGATACTTTAGATCATCGGACTGTTTTGGTTGGAAAGGACCACTAATGGGTCATGGAGTCCATCCGCTGCATAGTTTCAGGACTGGTTCCATTATTCATAAACTAGTGTCTGGCCCAGCCCTGGATGCATCTCCAGTGATGGCAATTCCACTGCCTGCACCAGCAGGTTCTTCCATTACCTTAATGTCATAAAAGCATCAAATTTTCCCTAGCGTTTAACCCACTTTTTTCCCGTGAAAGCTTTCAGACCGTTGTGACTTGTGTTTTGGGGTGGCACAGTCTGCTCAGAGAAACCTCTGATGGTCTTTGGGCTGCCATCAGCTACTGCCCAGCACTGGAGGGAGCATCTGCCCATTTGTCAGACGCTGTCGTACACCAGAAATTATCAATGTGAGCCAAGCATCCACGATGCTGCTGGGAATCTGCTCGCCACCTTCGAGAAACAAGGCTTGAGGGATGTGGCTCCATCTGCAAAGAAATTCAGTTCCTAGAATTAGCTACAAAAACTCTGGGAGTTCATGGGTGGATGGGTCAGTGCCATTGGCTTTTCATCGTTCAAGAAACCAAAATAAAAGTTTGGTCAATGTATTCTCCCACTTCAGAGGGAGAACTTAAAAGTATGAGTAGTAAATATGCCTTTACCATCAACAATTCAGATGAATAGTTTTTCTTCACCTGATGCCAGAGAACCTACTTTGAGCTATTTTTGACATGCCACCAAAATATTGCTGGGCCAGAAAATGATGTAGGCAAATAATATTATTTTTTTTGTGTGTGTGTGCTTTTTTTTCCTCCAACGTGCAAATATAGTTATGACCAAAACGAGCCTGACTTTGACTGTGTGCTCTTGCCGACAGACTAAACGATTAATGATTTGTTAAGACAGTGTTTAAAAGGGTAAAAGAAATAGTACACCAAGCGTAATATAAAATTGTTTGCCAGCTGTGCTGAAGTGAGGGCTGCAAATGGAAAATCCTGCTTTTTGTGACTATGGGGAAAAGCAAAGGAGAAGGGAGGGCTTAGGACAGTAAAGCAGGAGGGTGGTCCATCAGCTGGTCCCCCATGAGCATTCACACCGCTGGGCTTTTGTCCCTCTTTTGTCAGCGATCACACGCCTTTCTACGAACCGGGTGCTTCGTACCTTTCTTTCTCTGAGGGCTTCCTCATGTTGTCCTGCAGGCAAGGTACTGCCAGAGGAGAGGTGACTTGATTGATTTCCAGCAAGTAAACACAAAGCATGAGAAAGCCAAAGGTGTTTGGGTTGGCTTTGAGGATCTGAGAGGGCGGCCGTTGCGGACTGTCCGCTGGCCGCCTGCTGTTTACGCTTGCAGCGTGGTTACACTTCTATGTTTGCCTTTGCTCAGTGTGCTTTTCTAGTGGTTTTTATGGGCGATTGAGGGTAAATGAAAGGGCCTTATATGCTGTGAAGAAAGAAGCTTGAGTATGAGATGGTGCTGCTTGGAAAGGCTATAATCAGTCTTTCATGTATTTGTGTTTACCCAATATTACTTGGAAATGCTGTGTATATTCTGAATGTGAATTTCACTTCAATCCTTTGTTCTGCATAGGACATTTCTCATTTGGCCTCGTTTAAGAGGCTGGTCTGTCTTTGGTACCGTAGATAAACTTGTCTCTTCTCCTGTGGTGCCAATGTGGGAGCGTCACAGGCGACGTGTGGCGTGAATTCGCAGATATGTAGGTACACCTTGGTCTTGCCCATCCACCTCCAAATGCTGCTTTATGAAAGTCCTTTCTCCCAGCTCCACCTCTGACATTAAGTGTTTAAAAGCGGCAAGGGGAGCTAATGTATTCCAGAAAAGGCACATATTTACCTACTACAGGGTGAAGTTTAGTTGGTGGAAGCTGTTAATAAGAAAGCGATAACACAGTGAGTCCAATGACTTACCTGGATATCAAAAGAACGATAAATACATGGAATAAAGGTAAAGTGGAGAGAAGAAATTAAGAAAGAAACAGTTTAGCGGCTGGGTTTGTATAATTAATCGAAAGCTAACACAGGTATTCAGTGTTAGTGGGAAAGTGAGTGAGCAGCGTACATTTCCCTGAAGAAACTGGTCATGTATGGAATTGTCTTAACCCTATAACAGCTTTGATCGAGGCTTTCATCGTGTGTTTGGGCTTTATAACAGCAGTCGCAGCCATGGATGAGTGCCAAGACCAAAACAAACTCCTTGTAAATGAAGCCAGAGCGAAAAGGACATAATAGTTCCTAAGACATCTTGACCTTTAAGATGGCTTACTCAGATGACTTTTAGCAGTGATGAAAGGCAGAAATCTTCCCTCTTGCAGAGGCCTCCAAGACAGCTGGATAAAACGAAATTGTTCTCGGTACAGATTGCTGGAAGGAAAATAGTTTGTTTTCTTGTGTTAAGGTATCTGTCCTCCCACTAAAGTGGAGGGTGGTGACTTTCCTTGTCAGGATGGCCTGGTATTTCTGTGTTCTGAGTTAGCAAAGCATACCCAAGCTTCTGCCAGGACATGGCAGTCCTGGACCCTCATGCCTTTTTTGAAAGTGAAATCCCAGTATTGCAAAAAGTCCAAGCTGGGGATAAAAATGAGAGAGCAACCCGGTCACTACCATTCGGATGTCTGGGGTTAGGGTTGCAAACTAGTTGGGCTGAGTAAATGGACTCTTTGTGGGGTATATTCTTATACATCTAAACCTACAAACATACAGGAATGAAGAAAGAGAGTCCATGTGCTAAACTGCTTGGAATTGCAAATGCCTGAAAGGTTCTCAATCTCTGCTTGAGAAGGAAACTGAGCAGAGACGTACGCTGCCCCTCTGGCTTCAGTACTCTTCCTAGATACCGCTTTGAATATTGGCATAAAGAATTCTTGAAGTGTAGCTGGGAAAGTCTGAAATCCACTTTTTTTTTTTTTTTGGTTATGTCTATTGCTCTGAAATAATTCCAGCCTCCTGACCGCATTCACGTCTGAGAAGCAAGAGGCAAATAGCTACTCTAATTTAAATGGGATGGCTTTGTAATCTGATGCCCACAGAAATAAGCTTCTCTACTCATCAAGCACAAAGCCATGCAAAGACGTAGCTCATTCCCAATTGCCTGTTGAGTATCTTTTGTCCAAGTTCATTTATTTTATCCGTAGGCATCAAAGGAAGATGTAACACATATGTTCACATCAATTTCCATTTAATGGCCTATTGCTCATAACGTCTCTGCATTAAATTAGGAGATCTGGAACGTCTCCTCCTTTGAGGCTGCAGGGAATAATGCTCTGCTAGAAAGTCTGAAGTACTAGCAGCGCTTAACATCTTGGGAGAGATTCTGTGGCTTGTGTGTTGGATGGGAAGACAGATTGTGGCTGGTCATTGCCTGGTGCAGAAAGTGGGAGACCACAAAAAGCTGTGTGTCTAGGCACAATTGCAGCAGTCTGCTTGAACAGAGGTTTGGAAACGTGCATGGTGGGTCAGATCCCGTACACCTTCAAGGAGCTGGAGGGTTGGAGCAGAAAATGGTTTTATTCCTTCTGTCAGAGCTGGGTTCACATGGGGTTTTGCAGACTGACATGAATTTTCTTGGCCACTGGTCAGTTCAAAGCCAAGCTAATGAGCTCAGAGCAGCTCTGGGACATTGTTGGAATTTGGGTTTCTGAGCACGCTTAATGATAAGCTTTTTTCAGAGGTCTGGACTGTTAGCTCAGTTAGATGAGCTCATGTTTGCCTTACGAAGATGGTGTAGACACACCAAGTTCCAAGAGACACTGCATTTTCTTGTCATCTTAGCCAGGGACATGTGGTCCCTCCCTATCCCAGTTATTAGTGCTTGAGACTGTGCTCAGATACTTACTCAGAATGAGCACTTGTTGTTTTTCAAATGTGTTTGAGATCCTGAATTCCCTCCAGTCCTTCAAATGGGCTCTGATGGGTACTCGTTACTTTTGAGATCAGGACCTGCTTTTCTTCTGGAGAGGACAGGACTTGGACCAGCTGGTTGTGACAGTAAATGCCCAAAGAGGGCATAATCTCGCAGCGGCACATGCATGGGCTGGAGACACATTACAAGACCTCTTTTCCCTTTGGTTTTATTTGTAGGAATGTGCAGGAATATTTTCATCCAAATGAATGATCCTCTAAGGACCATTCTGAATAGACCAGCTGTCAGGAATTACACAATGAATTCAGGGCACTGTCTACTGGGTCCAGCAAGTCTGGCCTTTAAAACAAATACACTCCTGGGCAGTGGAGCCAACGAGGCCAGCTTTCCTATTTGCCTTTGTGTCGTGTTTGGCTCACAGCTGGGTGATATGCAATGAGGACTGATCTCACACCAATGTCCTTCCCTCAAGTGGGAACATAAATGAGTGAGAGTGATACTGACCTGGGCTCTGGGCTTTGCCAAACCCTGTCAAGTTTGACTGGGTCCACTGGTGGACTCAACAGTTATTCTGGAAGGAGAAGGTGGGGTGGGCCCAGGAGACTTAGACCCACATCCTTTGCTTAGGAAGATGCGCCAAGAGTCTCCAGCTGTGACAGAAGCAAAGGGAGCACATTCACTGTTGGAGTTCCTCTTGATGAGAAAACCAGGAAATATCTTGATTTTGAGGACAGTGGATGGAAAATCATGCTGCAACTACATCAGAGCACTGACTTCATGTTAGAAGTCCTGCAGATCTCAGAAATAGGTGTGAATGGGTTCTTGAGGTCTTCCCAGTTGTTTTCTGCAAACCTATGCAAAGTATGTCCTAAGAAGTACGCATGGCATCAAGCAGGACAAATAATAGACCCTTCAGTGTCCTGAATTTCCATGACAAGGGAACATCTTGAGAAACTTATTTTCAGTCAGGGCACATCATTAAAATGTGCTAGTTTCACAAGGACAGGCCAGACATTGGAGGGGGAGCTGTAATTTAGTCCTTCTCCACGAACTACCATTGGTTGAGTCTCTTGATCTAAAGAGCTTGAGATGATGAATTGACCTGTTCTTTTTTCTCCCCATTCCCTGAAGACCTGGGATGACGAGCTGGAAAGATCAGCCCATGCATGGGCTCAGCAGTGCATCTGGGACCATGGGCCGAGTGCCCTCATCAGGTCAATTGGGCAGAACTTGGCGGTTCACTGGGGCAGGTAAGAGCTGGGGTGCTACAAGCTCGTTGCAAAAAGAAATTTACGGACCCTCCTTTAGAGCCAGGTGGAAAAGGTTGCCTTGATGCTTAGTAGAGCAGCGGGGAGACAAGAGAAAAGCTGAGGATCTTTAATTGGTATTGCTTCAGTGAAATGGTTACAGCGATAACATCTGCAGCCACCATCAGCTGACTGTCCCCAGCAACCCATCGTTGATGTGGGCTACTCCATTTATCCATATCTCTGGATAGCACAGCTGTAATGTGCTTAGGGTCACTCCTACCCCTGAAGGAGAACAGCTACAAAAGCCATAACCCTTGCTCCTAAATCTGCTGGTTTGGGGGCTTTATAGCACCATGCTGAGACCCAGCTGAAAGCTGAGGTTTCTCAAGAACAATGTCTGGACTCAGTTGCTAGTTCAGAACTCAATTATATCTTGCTGCATTTCCCATAAATATTTATCCAGCTCCAAATTTCTCTTTACTGAAACCACTTTGCAGATTATATATATATATATATATATACACTATTTTTTTTTTAACTTCCTGGGGAAAGTTTTTCACCAAGAGAAGCCGATGTTAAAGCTTCCAAATGGATTTACGTCTCCATTTCATGGTGAAATTTGTTTATTGTTAAGACCATATTGTTAAGCCTGTTATAAGTTAAGTATATTTTGGGTGTGCTCAGGAGCCCTAGTGGGTGGAAATGTGTTTATGCTTGCTGTAAATCAGGTAGAACTTGGTTGAAAACAATGGAAACTTGCTGGTGTGAAGTTGGCCTGATATAAAAAAATCTGCCCCGTTTTTGTTGGCAGAATTAGATAATGATTGGAAAGTAGAGTGATTAATCCATTGGAAACAAAGTCAAAAGATTGGGCTGTTCTTGGCTCTCCTACAAGCGTTCAAGATGGCCATAGGTTCCTGGTGGAGGCAGATGCAATCTTGCTCCCTTTGCAGTCACCAAGAGAAAAAGAAATCAGATTTATCTCAGTTTTTTCAGGTACGGGCCAGAACTTGATTGCCTCAATTTCCTCTCCTGTAAAACAGGATTCGGAAAGTATTCACTTAATGACATCATGAGATTAATGTTTTGAAAATGTTTCTAATGAATGATTTTTAATGAAGAGCTGGCTGAAAGAAGAAACTCCAGTTGGTGATGATGTCATTTGTGTTTCTGGCCGCTTGCTTCACGTGAGCTGTTGAAAGCAGTAAGAAGTGGTGGGTTCGAAGCCCTGCCCTGCTCTGATCCAGGGTGTGTGGGTCGCTGTGTGTGCTCACTGCCCACGGGACACGCAGCGTATGGAGGGGGGTGGAATTGATGCAGAGGGAAATCGCTGCGATGAAAGGTGGGCACATGCACTGGGCACCGACGGTTCTACACCAGCTCCTGGTGCTGGTGCGAGTGTGAAAAAGCCCACTTGCCTTTCAAAGGTCTTTCAGTGTGAGCTGCTACAGGACTTCCAGAATTAGCCCCTTGCCTGGTGATAAAATAGGTACACGATGGCTTTCGGTTTAAGATGCTTGGCAAACCCTAACTTCTGTTTACTTTAAAAATACAGCTTTCTGCCAAACTAGAAGTTTTATGTAGTTGTGTGGAAAAGTCAGGAGGACATTTCAGGTCAGCGGCACTTGAAGAGCATGTCAAACCTATAAATAATACAGAAAGTCAGACCGGGATGTGAATCTTAGGGAAAAAATAATCTTTTAACATTTTCAATGAGGTTTTTTTTTTCTCTCCTGATTACTAGACCACATTACTGGGTTCTTCAAGCAACCCCTTCTCGATGAGTGGAACTTGCTTTAAGAAACTTTAATACAGAAATGAACAAAACCTATATTAAAAAAATATTTATACTGAAAAAAATATAATATATTAAAACTTAAGTTTATAATACGATGGGAGGCTACAGGTTTTGTTTGGAAACTTCTACTGGGACATCATGATTTCAACTGTCTTTGCTCCTTCAGGTATCGCTCTCCAGCTTTCCATGTCCAGTCTTGGTACGATGAAGTTAAAGATTACACCTACCCATATCCTCACGAGTGCAATCCGTGGTGCCCGGAGAGATGCACTGGCTCCATGTGCACACACTACACCCAGGTAAAGGAGGCGAAGGGCTTCCCTACCGGTACTCTCTGCATCCCCCCGTGTCCCCGGTGTCACCGTGATGTGTGCCCGCAGCGGGATGCTTTGCTTTTTTTTGCAATACCTTTGTTGCCCTTGCAGATAGTCTGGGCCACGACCAACAAGATCGGCTGTGCTGTGAACGTCTGCAAGCAGATGAACGTCTGGGGAGAAATCTGGGAGAACGCCGTCTACCTGGTCTGCAACTACTCGCCGAAGTAAGGCAGAGGAGCTGGGCTCCCACCAGCTCTCCCAAAACTGGCAGCTTGCTGAACTAGCCCGGGATCTGGGGAAGAGATTTCAGGCAGTCTAGACTTGGTGGTTGTGGCTTTAAATTTTCTCTTTAGACGGCAGCGTGGGGCTGGTTCAAGGCTCTGCCTGGAAAACTGAATGAGGGGCCGGGGCCAGGCTGGAGCTTTGATGTTCCTGCCATGGGAAGGAGGAGCAGGAGATGGCCAGGATGGAGCTGGCGTGCGCTGCCAAGGGAGGTTTGCTCGCTCCCTCCGCTTGGAGAGCGGGAGGGGATGGGGTGGTGTTTAACACTGCTCCAGCAGCAGCCTCTGTACCCAGCCAGGTAGGGTGCCCGTCCCCTGACACATTTTTCACCGTTTCCTCCTGCTGTTTTAAACACACAGCTGCTTCGTGTGAAGCCGGCCCTGCAGCCCTTGCTGGTGGAAGCAAAGAGATACATTGCAGACCCAATCAGCTCCCTGTGGATTGAAAAAAACCCCAGAAGTGAACTACCTAGGTCTTGACCGATGCAGTTAACTTGTTGGTTTGATTAAATTTTAAAATGAAAGTCCCATTTCCAGAGTACTGCATCCAGCAGAATTTCTTCCCTGGCGAGGGCAATTAGTATCTTCTGCCTTAATGGCTAAAGGAGAAACATTCCCCCTCCAAGTCCTTGGCGATTTAAATCTTAGCAGCAAAATGAATCGGGGAGATCACTGTATTCGAAAAATGAAGTGGCTTGGAGAGCACCTGAGTTCTGGAGGTTGTAAGGCAGAACGATGCAGAGAAATAAGACATGGGTACAGAGCTGGCAGCTCGTAGTGTGATCCAGGGAGAGCCTGATGGGGGGGTTGCCAGAGCCCCTCTCCCCACGTTCGCTACTGAGTGTGTTAGGCTTGTGGTTGGGTGGGATTTAATAACCTGCTCCTCACGTATGGATCACACCATGTCCCACGGAGCTCCCGCAGCACACTGGGCTAGTCGCACGTCATCCGTTCAGGGCTGCTGGATGGAAAAATACTCTATTTCTGCAGTTTCTGCTTCATCTTCTCTCTCTGGCATCACTGCGCATTGTCCTCATCTAGCCTTATAGGTGGAGACAGCTGAAAGAGCAATAACCCAAGGGCTGAACTCTGGCTCCTTCAACCTCCTTAGCCCCTAAAGTTTGCAGGACAGAGTGCCAAAAATGGCTTTTGTTTCTGGGTAGCTTCTTGAGTAAAATGCCGTAATCCATTGATTTACTTCTGTTTACATAAGATTGCAGTGTTTAGATTGGAGTTTAATGTACAAGTGGTATTGCACACAATTTATTTAAGAAAACCCCTAAAAACGTCATTTTGGAAGTGAAATGAAGAGGAACATTTTCCTCATAAGGCTTTCCTGGGCTGTTGTTTAGTCTTTGTGCCCTGCTCTGGGCCAGGATGATGTTTCTGCAGCCTCAGAGGCAAAACTGGGACCTTGAGGATGACCAGGTCTGGTGAGTCCGAGGTGCTGCTCTGGTTCCCAGATGATGTGGTGTGAAGGTCCATGTATTTCTGGTGGTTTTTATATTTTTTTTTTCTGTTAGGAAATGGTTCCAGATGGAAAACAGAGCAGTAAGAGCCGTGCTCCTGCCTGGCCCTGTGCCTGCCTGAGGGTGCTGCAGAAAAATGTTGGGAGACTTATGGTTCTGATGAACAAGAGAGATGAAGGGATTTGGGCAGAAGGAAGCATCAGGCAGGCAGCCTCTCAGCCAGCTGAGCTATTGCTGGAGGATGACAAGGCAGCAGGGGGATGGAAAGAGTGGGGACCAGTTGTCTTTTCCCTATTTACAGCCCCCTATCTGAGGATTAGCATAGGAAAACCACCTGTTTTCCCTGCTCCCTCAGTGCCAGGAAGGTCTTGGGGGCTTGGATGGGTATTTGGGTGCCTGACGCGTACGCGTTGCTCCTGTGCTTGCAGGGGCAACTGGATCGGAGAAGCCCCCTACAAGACTGGCCGCCCCTGCTCCGAGTGCCCCCCGAGCTATGGAGGAGGCTGCCAGAACAACCTCTGCTACAAAGGTATGTGGGGGGGGGCTTGAGCCACCCACCTGGGGGAGGCTAAAAGGCTGAAGCAAACTTTTAATTAGGAGCAGCCGCAGCTTTATGCACCTTTTAATTAGCCAGCCTTAATATTTCAACATCGTGGCACGTAGTGAATCGGTGGCCGTTACTGAATCCAAAAAGCTGTGCACTGCTTAAAATCTGGAGCTGGGATTTGGCGCGTTTTCCCCGGTGAAAATGAGAGCGAGCGCTTGGAGGGGGGGAAGCTGCTCTGGGCTTGCATGGGTTTGGCTTGGGAGCTCCAGCGGGATGTTGAGCTCTGGCAGGCTGTTGGGCAGGAACGATCCCGTCCTCGAGGGGGTTTGTTTGGGAAGGGAATGTTCCTCGGCGCTTACCAGAGACGACGTGGGTGGGCAGAGCTTGGCTGCCTGCCCCGCTCCTTCGGGGGCCAGGGACGGAGTGTTTCCCTCTCTCCCCACCTTGGTTTTCACGGCTGCAAAATGAATAGAGGGATTCGTGTCTCTTGGAGGAGAGGGGGGGATCGCGGATGGTTCTTCCTGACCTGTGGAGTTTTCCCAGAACAGAGGTCAATAGAGGGAAAAATATTATTAAGGCTGAACCCCGCAGCGAAGCAGCGCTGCCCCCCCAGCACACAGGGTTTTCTGGGGTCACACACTGAGGGCATTTTCTGCCTCCTGTGAGCTTTGCTTCACAGAGAAGTGGGCTCTTGCAAACAGGCAGGTTCCCTGGAGACTTGCCCAAAGCAGAGGCTCGTTTTGCTGCAACTTTGCGTTTATCATCTTTAGCCCCAGGACGGTGGGTCCAGGGGAGGTCTCCAGGGTGCAGGTGGGCTGCAGCAGGGAGAGGGGAGGGGATGCCCTTGTGGTAAAAAGCCCTCTTGGAGCCACCATCCATCATCCTTATGTTTGTACTGTTCCTCTCCTCGTTGCTAAGGGTGAGAATGGCACCGGGTTGTGGGTAGGACCAGCCAAGTGGAACGAATTTTGCTGGCACCCTTTCCAAAAATCCCTCTGCCCGGCTGCAACAGCAGGCAGCTTGTTCTCCATCGAAGGGTGAAGTGAGGGATAAACTTGATGTAGCAGGACCTGTGCTTTACCGGAGGATCAGCTGAAACCATGCTCATGGGGTGGTTTGGGGAAGCAAACCCAGGTGGGAGGGGAGAAGGTTTCACCCAAACACTAAGGCCCTCTTTTTGTGCGACCTTCAGAAAATTTGTTTTTCCCTCCAGAAAGGAAGAAATGTATAGGGAAAAGGAAGAAATATCACCATGCTTTTTCAATAATTCATGGGGATCATTTCAAACCTTTATGTAAGATGCTCTGAATGCCTTTTTGTGTGCAGAGGAGTGGGTGAGGAGCAGATCTCCCCTCCTGGTGCTGCATCTGCCCTGACAATAGCCCTGCACTGCCTTTAACGGTCATTTTTAAGTTCCCAACTATCTAAGAGCAGCTCCTCCTCAAACCAAATCGCCTCCCTCAAAATATAATCCTGCCTCACTTCCCCATCAATGTGAGCACCCTGTAATTATTTTCAATCCCCTCTTCTAACAAGATTACCGTTACGAAGATCCAATCATCGCTGAGACAGATGAGACCAACGAAGTGGAGATCTCACAGGTCATCGAGCAAACGCCGGTGCGGTTCTACCCTCCAGAAAGCAAGCCCAGCAAACCCAGCAAGCCCAAGAAAAGCATCCCAGAATCCTACATGAGTAAGGCAACCTCTTTCTTTTTCAGCTCTTGGGAGGATGCTTAAGTGGAGGGGGAGGTAATCTGTGTGAAAATTCACTGTTAATTACAGCAGAAGCCTGCCAGAAGCAGGGAGCAAAGCCTTCAAAAGCCTCTTGTGCCTTCTGCACATCCATCTGCAGGAGTTATTTGTGCTTCTAAGCCATCTCAAGGAAGTATCAATGAACCAAAGGTCCCCTGATCAGTAATCAATTTAGGAAATACTGCTTTTATTTCTCATTTAAAATACACGGCACTCCAGTCATTCCCCTTTGCATTTACTTTTTTTTTTTTTTTTTTAAATAATTTGTTTCCTTTTTAATTCTTGCTTGGGAAGATTTCTGAAGTTCTTTGGGGAGCTGGTAGGACTTCCTCAGTTGCTTTCTAATCGTTGTTAATTAAAAGAGACTTATTGTGAAAACAAGGTGAGGCAAGCCAACACATCCTTTTCAAGTTTATCTACCAGCATCTTGAGAGCCTGTAATTAACTGGAGAATGAGAGCTCTGGCTGCAGACCTCGGGCTGTAAATCAAAGCCTTCAGGTGTCAGATGTTTCTTCCTTGCTAATATTTCCAAAGACACCTGTCTCGGGTTGAGTGGCTGAAGAAGCATGAACTGCTCCAGGCTGCTTGGTCTGTGATAAGATTAAATCTCACCACACCAAAGATCTCCAGGAAATATGTGAGGTGGTTGCTGATCTCTGGGGCTTGAGAGCAGGCTGTGGCAGACTCTTTGCTTTTTAAAATACTTATTCATTTTATTTTTTTCCTCCCCAGCACAAGTCATTACCTGCGAAACCAAGATGAGAGACAAATGCAGAGGCTCAACCTGCAACAGGTAGCATTTTATTGATACCTCTTGGAGCTCTGTGGGGGGGAAAAATAGCCTAAAAGTTGTCTAGTTCTTACAAACACAGGATAGGCCGTACTATGCATTTTTTTTGTGACTATCTAGGTAGATCTTTTTTTTTTTTTTTTTTCCAAAAAAGCCTTTATTTTTCTTAATACAAAGCCTTCATCCAAACCTAGGAATATGGTGACTCAGTTTATTTTACTCAGCCATGATGACCCACAGTTTTAGGTGTCCAAAATCGTCTAATAAATTTTGGCAGGGTCATTTTTGAGCCTTTTTCATGCATTCCACTGCTGTCCAAGCCAGACCAATAATTCATGGCTTGTCCCATCCCAGCCAGTCAAGAACTTCTGGTTAAGGTTTCTGCAAAGAACGGGACAGTTTATCACTTGGAGAGAAACCAAATCCACAGAATCTAAATATTGGTCAGGCTTTTAAGGAGGGTGGAGAAACTGTTTTAAAAAGTAGCTATTTTGCAACCTTGTTTTTAAATGGAAGAGTTACGTGAAATGAATGGAATGACTATTAAATGAAATAGAGGCAAAGTCTGTTTTTCTTGAATTGTTTTTTTGCCACCCTCAAAGATATATATCTTTACTAGGTATTTGTGCCCAGCTGGCTGCTTGTACAGTAAAGGAAAGATCTTTGGAACATTTTATTATGAGAGTGTAAGTACCTTTTAATAACTCATAGATGTAATTTGTGGGGAGTTAGTGGTAATAACAGAAATGGGAAATGCCAGTAATTCTGGTGTAATTTGGCTTTTCACATTCTCCAGTTGGGGTGCTGCAAAATGGTGCTAATAAAGATTATCTGTATTTTCCTCACGTTAGTGATGAAAAAAAAGCAGCAGTCTGGAGAGGCAAAGTGATTCCAGACGTGATTTTATCACGAATGCCCTTAATGCACAATGAAACCCATGGAAAGTGAGGGATGGGGATCAAGAGACAGTTCTTACAATGATCTCTTTAGTGTGGGCAGCTGTCATGAAGAACAGAAACTTTATATGAAAAACACTGTTAAGTGTTGTAACTAAACAATATTTGGGGCTGATTTCTTGGGTCTTGAATCAGCAAGATAGTTTATAAATAAAACATGGCACTACTTTCCCATCAAAATTACTTTTGGGGTGAAGAAAGGTTGAAGATGAAAGGCTTTTTGTGTAAAAGTCTGTTTGCTTTCCCCATTCCCACTGTTTGGTGCGTGACTGCATCGCCCGTGATACATCTTTGCCCTATAAATTCTGTGAGGGCAGACAGCCGCCTCTTCCAAGTGGTTTCAGCAAAAGTATTTTGGGTTTGAATATTTTGTTGGGAACTGGAAATAGTTCATGCTATTTCCAATGCTGCTTTTCTTCTAAATTGTATCTCAATGTACGGGTTTGTTACTTAAAAAAAAAAAATTGCCATTCAATCAGACAGTGCTTAAAATAATAATAATAAAAGAATAAGGCTGCGCTGGGAGAGCGAGATTTAACAACCAGATTCCAAAGGAGTGTACTCAGCTTATTTTCCACTTGGCTCTTTGGTGGCTGTTTCATTTCTTCTTCATTTTTTTTTGCACAGTGGTTGGTCAGCATCGCTCTGTGAATGAGATTTATTTCACGTACTATTTGTGTTTTCGCTCTTGTCAGTCATCGAGCATATGCCGTGCCGCGATTCATTACGGCATCCTGGACAACAAAGGAGGACTGGTTGATATCACGAGGAAAGGGAGGACACCAGCTTTTGTCAAGTCTACCAGGAATGGTGTGGAGTCTTTTAGGTATTACCTTCATGAAAATGTTTGGGTCTCTTTTCTTAAATTTGCTTAAAATATAGGGGGCTGTTTGGTCGTCTTCATTGCTCATAGATAGACCTTGTGATTCGAATGATTCTAGCATGCTCATTTTTTAATGGATGTTTTTCTTTGCTTGCTTTGCAGGAAAAGTAAGCCTTCAAATGCATTCATGGTCTCCAAAGTCACAAGTAAGTTTTAAAAGTTGAGAAGAAACCATCGTTGCTAGAGTTTTATGGGGTACTTGAAAGCATCATTCCTCACAGTATTCTTTTTTCACGTTAAGTGGTCACATCAAATGATTCAGTAGCACAACTAAGGCCTAGGCTGTTGGTCCATCACTCACTATGGGCTAATTCCACCATCAACAACCTCACTTTTCCCTGGGGATCTAAGAGGAAGGTACAGAAAAAGGTGATAATGGGCAATGGGTTGTTTCCAGCAGCAGCTCCTGCTGATGGATCAGTCAGGTCCAAACATCAGCTGCAGTGTCACAGGCGGCTGATAATAAAGTGGGAGAAGACAAGCCATCCTTGTAAGAAAGCCTCAGTCCCTGTGTGAACACTGTATATATATATATATATATAAAAAGAGTACCTAATATAATAGTGCAATAGCATAATAAACCATATAATACATATGAAGTTAGTCTATAACAGTGAGTCATTTTTATGATGAGCATGTAAGTGCTGTGGAGTTCTACGTTTTAAACATTTCCCATTTTCTAAATGTAATTGAATAATTCCTCCTCCTCCATACAATCATCATTTTGCTTAGATCCACTTGAGACACTTCCATGGAGAACTGACGGTGTCAGGTTATTTGGACTCCACATCTGGAGCTGTAGCAAAAATAGACTGTCTCATGGATCGGCTGCTTTTCTCTTCTGAAAGCTGTGACCTTTCAAAGGCCACGCTGTAATACAGTAGCAGGATTTCTGCTGGAGAGCTGGTCAGCCCTTTCCTGGGTGTGTTCTGCTGGCAAAGGAGCAAGGAGCTTTCTTCCCTCTGCCCTCAGCTGGACGTGGGTCTCACCAGATGTGTCATGTGGCTGTGGCTTGTGTTTTCTACAGCTACCTGCACTATTAGGTCTAGTAATTTGCCTTTCTCTAATTATTTCCGCAGCACAGACGCTGGATTGCTATACCACAGTAGCTGAGCTGTGCCAGTTCAAAAAGCCGGCGACCCATTGCCCAAGGTAACTGCATGCCACGAGCCTGACCCCACTTCTCTTCTGCTTAAAAGCTTCTGCACTGAGGATGGAGGGTGCTGTGGTGCTGAGGTCCCTGGCTTTGAAGGCTAGTGGGAATAGAGCTGATTTTACCAGATGAACTGCAGGGAGGGAGTGGAGAATGGTATCTTCTTCTCTTGGCATCACAGTAGAAAATTCATGTTAAGCTTTCAGACCCTTTCAGTAACTCATAGGTCAGGCCACACGATCTGGTTTCAGCACATCCCCAGGTGTGAGTGTGCAGCTTCATGCTCTGCACTTGTTAGTTTTTGGATGCAGTTTTCCTTTCCACATTAAAACATAGAAAAGTTTGTTCTAGAAAGCTGCTTCATGCAGGTGTAAGTCGTGGCAGGGGGTACAAGCATGTGCAAACGATGACACACATACCATTGTGCAAAAATAGGGGTGCTGCCCTTTGAAAATGTCATAAAGGACCAATCCCTCTTTTACCAGCCTAAATCCCTCTATTTGCAGTTCTGCAGTAACTACCAAATGTCATCCGAGGGGAACAAATGATTAAATTCACTGTTGCCACCTGCAGACCAGATGCAGGCACTTGAAATCTCCCAAGAATGCAGCTTGCTTTCCTGTTGAGCCTTGATAGAGAATAAATATGAATAAATTGTTTTCTAGGATTTATTGTCCAGCCCACTGTAAAGATGAGCCGTCGTACTGGGCACCTGTGTTTGGCACAAATGTTTATGCGGATGTGAGTATGCTCCTTTCCTCCTTGACACCGTGTTCCATAATGTCTACATTGCAGAGTCAGGGTCATACGCTGCAATTTGGGGAAGAGGGTCAAACTCTCCTTGGTCATCACCGTATGGGTATGAAGCAATAAGTAGCACCAATAGCTACGAAATGTGGTTTGGGGGTCAATGGGCTTAGAAAGCCCTTCCACTCTCTGACACTGATGTATTCTTATGGACTTGGGCAAGTCATTTAGCTGCTCCATGCTGTTGGGGCTGTGGTTTTTTCTCCACCTTTGCAAAGTGATTTGGGATCTACAGATGAGCACCAAGGGGCTTTTATTATATACTATCACACTATATAGTTGGCCAAAATAGATCTTTCTCCCCCTCCCCTGTACCTCCTCTTTCTGGAAGCTAAGCAGTGCTTTTGAGCAGTTGGGACGCAGAGCAGTGGAAAGAAACCAAGCAAGTTGGTTTTATTGGTTTGTTTTTCTAAACTCTGCTAGTGGGGATGAGCAGAGACTTGATGCTAAAACTAGGGAAAGAGTAATTTTTAAAAATCTCTTAATATTAGGCTTCTGAAAACCGAGTTTCAAAGTTTTTCCATGTGTGGGTGCTTCTTTTTTTCTTTTTCTATTTTTTTTTCCTTCCCCTGGAGATTGTGATTAGAAAATGCCAGCTCCCCAGCTGGTGTGTAGCCTGTAGGAACATGCTATTTGAAGGCCTGAGGGAAGCAATTGGCAGATTGTGGACCCTCAGCTTGGGGTCTGCACAGAGCTTTGCAGGCTCCTGAGAAAAAAAACATCCTGCAGAAATCATACAATAATTTGGAGCTTGCAATTTTGAAAGCAATTAAAATAAAATTAAAAAAAAAAAAAGGCCTTTTTTATTTTTTATTTTACTTGGGAACTATTTTCTTAAAGTTAGAGCTGCACAAACAGGTTATCCTGGGATAGCTGACATGCAAATTCATCAGGCAGCTGCAACCCTGTGGTACCTGCCTCTCTGCATGCTCCCATCTGCAGGAAATGGGAAATAGTTTTCTCTCTTTTACTGAGGACAAAACTACCTCAGATCGCCCCCGAACAGGGTCTGTGATTCCAAGGGTATTAGTTGAGGACCAGCGTCCCGGGCTGGCATTGTTTCCCAATTTGTACTGACGCAAAAGGATTAGTGTCCTTTAATGAATCGCAAGCTCCATTTCCTACTGTGCCCCCTGGGTATTGTTTCATAAACTGGGGCACGGACCATGATCTGGGAGGAAAATAAAAGAGGGAAAAAAATTGTATATGGTCACTTCTTAGATGGTTTGGTTAACGTTTCTGGATTTACTGTTGTGATAGGGTAATGTGGATGTAATAAGAAAATTATTTAGGTTTTTACAAGAGTGTGAGATTGGTAGCAAAGCAGGTAAAACCAGCTGGGAAAAAGGAGTTTGAGGTGGCTGTGGAACATGCTGCAAAGGGAGAGAGGTCCTGATGCTGAGAAATGCTCTGGCTGGAAAGCTGACAAGAGCAACACGCTCGCTGCGTGGGGAGACTTTGGGCAAAGGCTTTTCCCAGGGAGCACGGGCTGTGTGGGATGCTCCCCAGGAGGGGATGCTGTGATTGAATACAAACCCACAGCTCAGGAATAACTAAAGCAGGCATGAAGCTAGATGAGACAAGTGGTAGTCTTCTGGGAGGGCTCTTTGGCCTAATTTCTAGAGTCATGGCCCTGAGGGGACTTCTGCCCCAACTCTGTCTTCTTAAATAAGTTATCTAAAAGAAAGCGAAGCATCTTGCCCTGTTTCCACTCTGCTCTCCCTGTAGTGTGCCCTCTGGCCTTTTAGCCTCCTCTAAAAATTCCATTTGCTAAATGCCCTGGCAGGTAAGGAGTCAATAGGCCAAGCTGCAATGCTTGAAGGACCTGATTGACTGTGCTTTTGCCCCTAGATAGCATTCATATCTATGTGGTCCCAGGAAGGCATGTGAAATTTTGTTTTGCCATGAAGAACAAAAGTGTCACATGAAGAACTGGAAAGCTGCTGTGTTGTCCGTACAGCTGTCATAGTTCTGAATTTGAGGAGAAGGCTTTTAATCTTTTAATGTCTTGTCTTCCAAAAGCTCTGCCATCAATCCATCAAAGCAAATCCTAGCCTGAGATAGGAGAGGGCTGTAATCCAACAGGATGATAAGGGCAGGTTTGGATGGAGGCAATAAAAAGCCTGCTGGTCAAAGCTTTGAGTAAGCAGCAGAACAGCGAGTCCTGGAAACAACCCGAAATGCCTTGAAAAGAACATCGTTTAGGGGGTCTCCCAGTGGACAGTGTCACAAATTGATTCAGGACCGTTTGATTTTATGAGCCGAATTTAGATCTACAGATTTCCCACTGCATGCTAGGGTGAATTCACAGCATATCTTCCAAATGCAGCGTTCCCTTGCTCCCTTGACCATATATAGAAGCAAAATACCAAACTGGCACTCAAAACTCAGAGAACTGCCAAGAGATAGGCCATCCAAAGTGATAAATATATAGGGGACAAGGCAAACCTGCCATATATGGCTGTGAGAATAAAACAGCACGATCCGTATTGTACGTACGCGATGGGAACGTTTGCCCTTGGCACTGGTTTTGTGGTACTTGGATTTTCAGCGATCAGGGAGTTTGTAGGGGCTGCGATTTTCACCTGCTGCAATTCCCTGTGCAAAACTGGCTTTTGCTTTTTTTTTTTATTCCATCTTGGTGTATGTAAGAGGGTTGATGGCCAAGTTTATACTACGCCTAAGCCCTCTCTGCTCTTGGTCTATTTCCTGGATGCTTTGGGAGCTTAGTCATCAGTTGTTAGTGTTTTGTGTTCCTTCAGTTCTTCTGACTCTGCACATCTTGGAGACCAGGGTAACAGCACGAAGTGCAATAGAGAAGCCTTAATCCTTTCAGAAATGTTAATCTCCCTCTGTACTCAGTGTTGTCTTATGGGGTAATGCTTGTCCAAAAACTACACTACTCAACAGGTGCAGTTCTATTATTTTTTCCTAGAAAGAAGTACATGACCTGTTCTGGATAATTGCTGGTCATTTACCTTAATTCAGGAAAAGCATTTGCTTTTCAAGCAACTGGGTGAATAAACTTTGCTGAGGTAGCTGGTCACTAGCAAAGAGTTTCACTGCAGCGGTTTCTCTGGTGCAGACCCAAGAAGCACTGGCTGGAAAGTTGTCCTCGATTCAGCTTTGGACCTGGATAAGCTCCCAGGCACAGCTCCATCATAGATGGGAGTGGTGGAAAGGCTACTTGTCCTCTGCGGTGGTGGTGGTGGATCTTACAGCTGGGGCTTCTGACAGACCTGCAAGTTCTGTTCCATGGTATCACTTACCCCTAGTCTATCCATGAGAGGGACACAATTGATTTGTAGCTTTTTTCACTCTTCCTTTTTACATTTTTATTATTAATATTTTTTCCTGGTTTTCCTTTATGCTTATGAAGATGACAGATCGCCAGATATAAAATATGCACAGTTTCTAAGTCAAAGTAATTAAACATTTTTCAGAGCTCCAGTATCTGCAAAACTGCAGTGCATGCAGGAGTCATTTCGGATGAAAGAGGCGGTTTTGTGGACGTGATGCCAGTAGAAAAGAAGAAAAGTTACGTTGGTTCCTTGAAGAATGGAGTCCAGTCTGAGAGGTGGGTTTTTTTTTTCCCTTTGTACTTTCCTCTTGCTCTTGACTGTGTGTTCAGCGGTATGTCAAAGTCAGCAGGTATCAGCCAGAAAGGCTGGTGGAATGGAAATGCGTGACTTAACAGTGTCACTGTGAATTTTGAGACCCAAACAAATAGAGTGTGTTGTCCTGCTCTTCCCTTCTTCAAGTGAGTAGTTGCTTTCAGATCGGTGTAAAAGGTACGGAATGTTGTTAAGCCTTTATTATTTTTTATTTTTTAATTTATTACAGTGTGAGTCCATATTAATACATTTTGTTGTGTGTGTTTATAGACATTTCTGCAGCTTTTATCCTGGGTCATGCTTTCAGGCTTTTAGAATTGAGAGTCCCATTCAATTCTGGGGTGTGGGATGCATTTGTATTTGATAGGTAGTTATTTCCTGTATTCCCTCGGAAAGAAGCATGAGTAAATTAACCTCTTGAGAGATGAGGGAACACTTTTTGAAGATGGATTTGCCATCCTTGTAATTTTTTTGTAGTTTCTTTTGGGCCAACCTTACTTGTTCCAGTGAACAGCTGCAATCAGTGCTTCCAAAATCCTGCACCTCCAGATGATTGCAATGATACAAATCACAGCCCATTCAGTCCTTTCTAATTTGAAAATTTTGTTCCAGTTTGTGATCATTTTTTTTTTTTCCCCCAGATATTGGTATGATTCTGCTGACTTCTCAGAGGCATCTCTGCAAACATAAAGTTTTCCACTATTTTGGGAGGGATTTAGTCACTCCTCACATGGGCCTGTCTGCTCTGTGTAGCTCCCTTTTTATAATTATCATAAGAAATCCAAAGACATTAGCTCTTTTTATTCTAAGAATGAATATCCCAGAATTCTGTGAAACATCTCAGAAAATAAAAATACACTAAGACAGGAAAGCTACAGGCATTAAATATGGGCTTCTTTAGCATTGATCTATGATGGTCTGCACTTCGTTGTGTCATTTGCAATTCGGTAGATTGGATTTAGGTGACAAAGCTCCTCTTCGTATGAGTTTTCTCTCTCTGTCTTGCTTTCACTTACCTTTTATACTGCCAGACAACCTTTTCACTTGGATGGCAAATCTCTGCCCTAGCTAAGAATAAACTCTACTGCTGGCAGTGACATGCAATATGAGCCCCAGGTGCTGATCTAGGAGGTGAGGGAAACCGAAGAAGTTCTTGCAGCAAGGATGAGCACCAAGGTTTGGAAAGTGTTATTTACACTCAGCAAGAAGGAGCACCTTCATGCTGTGAGGTCTGCTGGGCAGTGAAATGGCTTTTCAAAAATCAAGGTGAAAAGCTTACCCTTTAAGGACACTGTAAATAACCTTGGGTAAAGATCCATGCCCAAACAGGTAGAATAAAAGGTTGCCTTTAAGCTTTATTGAGTCTTTACCCTTGTTGGAGGGTTCGTTTTGCAGGAATATGAAATTTTGCCTTTTTCCTGGGGTTGTGCAGACCAGTGGGGCTGCAGAAATAAGAGCTGGGAACAGAAACAACCCTTTCCCCCAAATGCATGCATCCACCCCCAGCAGCTCAGAGTCAGAACTGCTGGGGAGAGCTCTGTAGGCTGAAAATGAATATACATATTTATTGTCATTTAATGTGAGCTGATCTGGATACTCTCATTGCCAGCACCAGGAGATGGGCCAGACAAGCCCTGGGAACCTGCCAACTAATTTGACAACTGTTTTTAGGAAAGCATGTTTCTCTTTATGCCTGAATCCCTGCATAAGGGAGCACAGTGTTCCTTTGCTGTAAGAGAGTCGGTGGCTTCACAGCTCCTTTTGTTGGCATTAGCACTGTAGACCGGGATTGGAAACACACACATGAATGAAGGCAAACTCAAGGGTTCATGCCTCTTTTTTGTCATCTTTTATTTTTCTCCTGCTTGGTCCACATCAGCACAGAATCAACCTGCTGAAGCAGCACACCCCAAAGAAGTTTGGGCTTACCCGCAGGGCCGTCACGCTACTGTGGGTCCTGCAGTGCTTGCATTTGCTTCATTACATCATTAT
>VZRU01002639.1:73390-117122 GCA_013398155.1 Pedionomus torquatus | reverse complement strand
ATATTTCCTTTTTTTTTTTTTTTTTCTCCAGCTTGAAGAATCCTTCAGATGGAAACGCATTCCGAATTTTTGCTGTGAAGCAGTAAATTCCTAGGGAAGGTGCAAGTTTCTTTGGGAGAGCACTCTGTGTTGATCTCCAGAGACAGGAAGACTCCCCTGATGGCATCAGCTCTGACTGTACCCTCCTTGCCGATCTCTTTCAGGGAATTAAAAAAAAAAAAAAAAAAGAAAAAAAAAAAAAGAAAAAAAAAGACACCAGGTTCTGACTCAGCTGTTCGCATCTCATCGCACCCGTTCAGCGTTGTTGTATCTTTTCGTTTCATGTTTTGGTTTCTCTAGGGGCATTCAGCAATGACAAACTCTTCTAACTTTGGATTTACGAGAGAGGTGTGCTGCACAGAACGGCGGTGGCTCGATGTACAGCAGATGTAGGGATCTCGGTCTGGGCCTGGGTGGCATTTTTAGGGTGCCAAGCATCTACGGCAATGGGCGTGGGGACGCGCACCGCTGCGTGGAATCAGAAGTGAGCGACTGTCCAGGCGCTGGACCGTTTGAAATGAGAAACTGTGTTAAAAGTTGCATCTTTTGGGGAGAGGCTGGGCTTTGATAGAGTGGGGTTTTTTATTGTATGTTTGATGTTTTCTGTGCAAAAGCAGAGGAAACTTGGTGGTTTCCCAGCGAGATGTCACGTACCAGCACTGCTGGGGCATCGTGCTAGGCTATATTGTACGGTGGTGTCACATTTGGGGAGAAGACCTACTTGTCGGCCAGATATCAAGGATTTTTGGGGACTGGAGTAAGGTGTGAAATGGTGGCAGAGATCCTCACTGCAGAAAATGAGGCCACCAGATAATCAAACGGGCTTAGTGTTTGCTGGTCAAACACTTGCAGGTATTTTGCAAGTCTGGTGACCTATGAGAAGTCAGTGACTCGGGGTTCCTGTGCTGGCATATCTCATCCTATACTACACGCCATTTCAAATAAAACGTCAGTTAAATGCAGTGTATTGTTCCATACAGCAGTGCTGGTTGTTTTACCTGTAGTAGTCAAGTAGTGATAAAGTTAATCTTATTTCTGCTAGGAATGGTTGCATCCATAGGAAGCATGTTCACCTTCGTGAAGCTTTGTGGTGTGTGAAGTTCTGAGACTTTAAAGATACGACGTAAATTGGGGTAGATGAATTTTTCCTGTTACGTTTGTGACACCGACAGATCCCAACTTTCAGTGTAAATGCTGTACCCATGAGCATTTGGTATCCAGGATGGTATGTTTTGCAAAACCCACAGTTGTAGTAGTGATACTGTTCAATGTTTTTTGTTCTGTATATCTCAACATGAATCCAAGTGCATTTCAAAGCCGTGAGAAGAGCTTAGCATGACCAACTGTTTAAGGCAGGAGAGTATTCTCTGCTTTCTATTGGAAATTAATTTTTAGAATTGGTCTAAACGTGAATCTGGTTGTCTTTTGATGCACACACATCCAGTAACTCCATTACTCCTGGGAAGGCAACTTAAACTTTTATTTTCAGTACTTGGAAATCCATAGTCCTCCTGCTCAACAACTTGATTGTAATGTTGTATAACACATGGGAAAATATTGCCCTCTGTTTGGCAGATGTCTCATAGATGCTCTTATGCTCAGGCTATGTTTGGTTTAATCTAGAGAGATATGAAAGCCATCTCTTCAAGATGTTTAAAGCACAGACCAAAAATATTTGTATGATTAAGCACTTGTTTAATTCTCTAAACACCATGAAATCAGCAAAGAAATTGCATTTATCACTCAGTTTGTCTCACCGTCGGGGTTTCTTTCTCTGTGAAATCTGAATTTGGGAAGGGACCTTTTGTAAAAATACGGAACTGGAGCTGCTTTGCATCGTCTCCAGAAGTGCTGCACAGCAACCCTACCTTTGGGGTGGACAGAGAGAAATGACTCCGTGTTGTCATTGTTTATACAATACCCTCTTGCAAGGTGTACAGTATTTGCTTTAGATAGGAAAACTGAACTCCTTTTTTCTTACTAGGTAAATGGATGTTAAAACAGCTGGAACAAGTCTTAGAAAAGCTGCTGGTTGGAAGTGCTTGAGATCTTGGCAGTGAGATAAGGCTTCCCTGTTTCTGCCCACTGTGAATAATTATGCTATACAAGGTCTGGTTCAAGCCCATTAAATACTGCAGCATGAATCTATGACCATCGTGGGCCACAGTACTATTTATCGAATTGGAAACTGTAAGGGGTGCCTCAGGTATGGGGACTGCAAAAGCAGGTAATGCCTCGATGCTAAAGTAGGCTCCCACCTCGAACATGCTGTCTGTGACAATTAGGTATACTGTAAAATAATGGAAAGAAACGTGAAGGCTCTTACAGAAAAGTCCAGGGGATTATTGTGAGCACATAAAAATCCTAACAGCTTGGGATGTACCTACCTGACAAAAAGGGAGCAAGGGAAGAATTAGTATTCCAACAGAAATGTCCTAAAATGCTTAATTCAAGTTACAATTGCCTATTTTTATCTTCAGCCAACTGGTTTGGATTTTTAGAAACCGATGTTAATTTAAGTCTGTATCTGTTTATTTTTATATTTGTTGTACAAAAGAGAAATTGTGACTTTACTACACAAATATTATTCGAGGTCCTGGGTGCTATTAATTTAAACATACCTCCACCAGAATTAGGTGCGATCAGGTCCTCCGAGGCAGTCATGATATATCAATTACTTGCAATCATGTTTGCTAGCTAGTCATACATAGGTGGGACAGTACCAGTTTTTAGCCAAATATTTACTGATCTTATTTCCGATATCAAAACGTTTCTCAGCCTAACGTATTTCATTGCAGCTTAAAGATGCAGCGTATCTTTATATCACCGGATACGTTCCTCCGTAGACCTCAGCTCAGCAGATTAGTAAGCATGTGCCGACTAGAAGCACCCGGGTGAAGCCTTGCTGAAGTGTCTGGTTAAACCCTTGGCAAAAGTGATGCTGTCTGGAGGTTCTTTTCCAATAAATTTATTTTTTGAAACCAAGGCCGCCAGCGCAGACGCTGCCCTTGCAGAGCATCTGGCTCAGCATAGCCAAATCTCCAGAGGACACAACCAGCACGGTGCTTCCCCCGGCGCTGTCGGGTCTGTGGGCTCCATTAATTTCTTCATTTTAAGATGTTCAGCCAACAGCTGATTGCGGAGTCTCCAGTTGGTCGGTGGTGCAGTCTAAATATTTAGGGCCAGTTCATAGAGTTGCTTTTTTTTTTCTATGAAAAATGATGTATTTTACTTCCTATGTATAAAAGTTTCTTGTAAATTTTGGTGTGCCTTTGCATGTTTTTCAACGGGCTGTGTGTTTGTTTATAAACTATAATATTTTTTTTTCTAAATACAGAATTGTAAAATATCTTCCTCCTCCCCTCTGTTTTCTTTTGATTTCTGAATTATTTGTGAAATAAAACTTTCCCAGAATGACAGCCTCCCTTGTCTTAAATGCTCAGCCAAAGCTGGGGTCAATTTTAGAAGAGCTATTTGGGATTACCCTCAGGGACTGGAGCATCCCCTGGAGAGCCCAAGCAAGATCGGGATGTGCAGAATCTGTTCCACAAATAAATAAGATTGCCCAGTCCCCAGGCATTAAAATTCAACCTTTACACCATCAAGCAAAAGAGATATCGTTTCCTGAAACATCCTGAGAGTAGGGGAAAATAAGTGTCTGTCTTGAAGTCCTTGCAATATAAGGGCTGAAGTAGATCGATGAGGTGGAAATAACATTTAATGAAGTAGTGCTGCAAAACACAGGTGAGGTGAACTCCTCCCCACCTGATCCGGCTGCTGTTAAATGTACCTTTTTTTTTTTTGGAAGGAAAAATACACAGACATGGGGGCTTGCGGGGAGAGGGTTGGTTGGTTTTTTGTGGTTTGTTTTTTGTGTTTTTTTTTTTTTTTTTTGATAATTCCCTTTGAAATTTTCTCCAAGCTCCTACTTGCTGACAGCAAATCAAACCAAGTTGTCTCATGATAATTCAACACCATCTTGGTTAAAGGAGCAACATGATGAGGAGGTTTGCAACTCAGCCTCCAGGCAGTGAGCACCATATGGCTTTTTACCAAAAATGCAGCCTGAGCCAGGGGAGGGAGTCCTGATTGACAAGGAAGCCACGAAATTTTATCTTTGCTATTATGTATAAAACAAGATCAACATAAAGTATAGAGATCTTTGTGCTACTTCAAGGCTGGCCTGATACAGTTACTGTTGAATGATTATTTACCCGTAAAACCCAAACTAAGGACTGCCATGGTAACAGGGTTATCGAGCTGCCGATGATCTCTGCAGAAGGGAAGTTGCCTGGTGGCTATTGCGTTCTCTGCAGTTACAAACTGCTTGTTTGAACCTGCTCATTCCCAGTTTGTGCTTCCTCTCCCCTACTCCCTGCTGCAAAAATATTGCCCTTGTAAGCAGGGAAGGGTATTCAGACTAACCTGAGTCTGCTCAGACCATCCTATTGATTGCAACGTATTTGATTTCCTATTTGCTGGTGCTACAAAATGCTCCTAAGCACCATTGCAAGATGTAGACATTGTTGGCCTGGGGAGGAAAGCAGCACAACACTCAAAATTTAAGGCTAATGTTCCTATTCTTTATATTAGTCTCCATCCCATCGAAGCTGTCTCTACTAACTGTTGTCATCTCCTGCTCCAGCCCTGTGCTTTATCCAGTGTTGGTCAACAAAAAGCATGGTGTTGCTACAAGTGCTGTGTGTAAACGATGCTGCAGGCAAAGTGGTGTCTTCTTTCCATACAGCAGCTGTGCACACTGGGTAAGTGAAGACAGAGGAGAACACAAAAAGGTAAAAGCACCTTTTAATTATTATTTTTTTTTTTCCCCAGCTGGGGGTGGTATTCAGGTTCATGATTTAGCAGGGATAATGCAAAACTGGAATGTTGAATGAAAGCAGAGGGGAAAGGACACGGAAACCTGTGTGGACCTGAGAGACCTTAGCAGCCTACAAAAGGAGGGGATCTGATAACCCCGTTTTCCCACATTGCTGGGAGTCCTCTGGGATCAGCAAGATGCAGGGCTGTCCCTGCTCAGTGATACAGGAGAAACATCTTGCTGCCTGCTGCTCTGCTTTCTGCTGCCTGTTCCTCACCCCGTGCTGAGCTCATCAGAGGCTATGTATAGCACGGGTATACCTTGGGGGTGGGTGTTCTTCTGAAAACCCACATTCATTTATAGGATGATCCCGGGTGATGTTTCCAAAGTAATTTAGCAAACGATGGGGTTCGTTCTCATTTACACTAAGGACCTACTTTAAGGCACTTAGAAGACGTTTATGCCACTTTAGGGTGTGGAAAGAGCAGTGTAAAGAAGCCTCAGTGTAAACAGAAACCGCCCTTATATCTTGTTGACAGTGGTTAAAATAGGGTTATGGAGTTAAATCAACAGACAAGGTCTCCCTTTATGCAGCTCTCTTCTCTCCAGCGTTTGCTCCTCGCCCTTGGTACCACGTGAAGGGGCAAGGGCTATATGCAGTTTCCCTCATCACCCGCTGCATCGCCCAGCACATTGCAGTGCTATTGAGTGTCAAAACAAATGCAAGGTTATTTATAGCGGGCTAAAAGTTGGGAGGCTCAGGCGTAATATTATAGCTGGAAACTGGAGGAGAAGGGAGCACTTTGGCTTGTAAGACAGATTCGGTGCTTAAGAATGCCTTACAAGTAAATGCTGCTTCTCACAGGCTTGGGGCTCCTCTAGGCTGGGGGCTGGGGGTGACCACGGGCCCGAGAGAGGATCTGCCAACTCATTGAGCACTTGAGAAGTGCTTGACACTGATCCTTGGGTTTTTATTTCAGTAGCTGCTTCCAGGGTTGTTTCCACACACCCTTCTTATGAGCTTGCGAAAGCTTAGAAAATACCATCTATGAACTATGCCAGGGAGCCAAAGGACAAGTTTACTAGAAATAAATCTTAAAAGCAGCCTAATTTCCTTCTCTACCACCCTACTAGGCTTTGTGAGCAGGAAAAAAAAATAAATTGCAAAATGAATAAAACCTGGTACAGATTGACTGTAGGAGGGTTTTTGATACCATCTCACTTGATGTGTTTGTAATCAAAATATGGTTTAGATGCATCCAAGGGGGCTCCAAAACTGCATCAGTAACTGTGTCTGTCTGGAGAGTAATTCTCAAAGGTTCACAGCTAATAGTTGTTCTTTTTCATCTGTTTTAATCTAATAATTTCATTAATAATCTGTATGGTGGAGCAGGGAACATGCTTATAAAATCTGCACAGCGACGGATAGCACGGAGGCAAGAAGGACTGAGGGTGCGGTGGAAGGTAAGGCCAGAAAACAAAAATCACTCTACAAGTCGAACAAACAGTCTGAGAAAATAAGGCGGCAGTAACTCAGCCCAAGCAAGAGGGAAAAAAAAATAAAAGTCAAGAGCATCACACTAGTGCCAAAGAGCTAAATGTTATCTCGGATGTGCAAAGAGGGAGGCAGTCTGCAAGAGACATGAGAAACCTTCCTGCTTTGAGCCATCTTGTTAAGGTCTCTGGTGTACTGATCTCTGCCTTTGTACAATATCGCCCCAAAAGTATGAAACCAACTGTAGGAAGTCCAGGAAGAAGCAAAACCTGAGAGCTAAAACAACATTGGAGGAAGGATTGCAGAGGATAACAGTGGAAGGAACTCTTGAAGTGTGTAAAGGTGCTGGAAGGGAAGAGAGAACATTTGGTTTTCATGCCCAAAGGGCCCCACTGAGAAATAATGGGCTTAAACCGTGGTAGGAAACATTGAGACTGGCCATTAGGAAAGGCTCTGACTGGGATGGGTACTCTGCATCATCTTTTCGGGTCATCATTCAAGATTTTTAAGAAAATGCTGGGTAACAGCTCCTAAGAATGAGATAGCCACCACTGACCCTGCTTTGAGTGGAGGAAGACTAAAAAATGCCTGGATGCCCCTCCCAATTGCAATGTCTATAATTTTCAAGGATAAAGGGAACATCAAATCATATGGGAAGGGTTATCTAGTTGGACCATGATGGTGTACAGTCATTGTACATGGCGTTGTCCCACGGGTTATACACAGAGACCTTCCAGTAGAAGTGGCCCAGGTAAAGGTGTGCAGTGTCCTGTTTGCATGGACTGAGACAACAAAACCCAAGACAACAAACCAGCAAAATCTCCTGTTTGCTGTTCAGATTTTTTTTCCCTGTAGGTCTTTTGGCAGACAAATGAGTCCTGTGGGAATCTGAGGTGGGTTTGCAGATGGACGTGTGGACCTCCTGCCACTTTTGAGGTAAAGTACTGGGGATTAACCTTGGAAAATGCCAATTTGAAATGCTGACAAGGGATGATTTAGGGCATAGCTGTAGGGATGTCACCGAGCAGAGTAGTACAAACTGAGTGTTGGCTGTTGTAGAGCAGCACAGGCTGCTGTAATGCAGAGGAGGCATCGCATATCAGCACCAGGCACGTAACACCATCCGAGGACAGGCTTTCAGTGGGAAGAGGGAGACCATGGAAATTTTCTCATCTGCAGAGTCATGAAACAATCTCAGGCGTCTGAGGGCAGCTGGCCAGCTCAGCAGGCTGTGCTCGCCTTTCCAAATACAAGAGTGAAGTCAAACTGTCTTAAACCATTAGAGCAAAACAGATGCATGGAGCTAAGTAGCCTACTGCTGGTCAACACTTTTCTGGGGAGCAGCTTCTTGATCAGAAAACATGATATTTGAACGCCCAAAGCACTTGATTGGAATTTGGTTTGGGCACCAACCATTTTAACCAGAGCAATAAAATTATGAAAAGACTCGAGTTTTGATGAGCTGTAGTCTAGACCAAGAAAAGGACTTCAGAAGCCAAATCTAGCGATATTGCGGACAGCTCAGGATGGCGTTCCAGAGAATGTTTGTGATCCTCTTTAGAGGAGAGTTACTGAAAAAATAGTCAGGCCCTGGCCCCTCAGCCATGGGTGCAGCACCGAGTGATGGCAAGGACTGGGTGCTGAGGGGATCCGTGTGGTCCCCCTCCCACTCCACCCTGGATGCCCCGTGCTGACGCAAGAGAAACTTGTGTGAGGTCTCTGCTCTTTTCTTATATAATCCATGACTTCAGATAAAATTAATGCCAAGTACCCAAAAAAGGGATTGTGTGTGCTGTCTCGCAGCCTCTTCCCGTAATCTGAACACAGCGTTCGACTGTGACAGTTTTGCCAGTAAAAGAGAGGTTTTTCCTTTGCCTTGAGATCCAGATTTAAAATTAGCTGCATCTCAGCAGAGCCATCGGCGGTGATCCTTGCCAGCCTCAGTGCTCGGCGTTGGAGGTTCAGGGCCATAAAAGAGCCCAGCAGCCCAGTTTAAACAGTGACCAGAAAAGTTTGTTCAGGGAGGGCTCCCTGGCTGTTAACAACAGGAGCCTCCATTAGCTCCTAGGTCGAGAAAACCAGTCGAACTTTACAAAAATACTTCCTAAAGTAAATGTTAGTGAGTCACAGATACTAAATATTAATAATTCATACATTGGGAACAGAAATATTAGCAAGCTCTGTAAGGCAGGCTTTTTTAATGTGCAATATTACAAAATTGGGTATGTGTTCTCTCCCTTTCTTTTTTTTTTTTCCTCTTTGTCTTGCACTTGCCAACCTTTCACGTCTGAGATGCAGGCTTGGAGCTGCCCCAAGGTGTCAGGTCAGCAGAGCTGGTTGGTGTCTGAGTCCCACGAGGGGACTGGAAGGGACCCAAGCAGGGAGGGCGTTGAGCAGCGCTCCTCGTCCCGGGGTCAATAGCGGGGCACTCCTGGGGAGTCGAAGGGCTTGACTCCATAATTGCAAATTGTAGATAAATGACGGGGGTTCTTTTTTTTTCATTGCCAGATTGACTTCTGGAGAAAAAAAAAGCACAACACCAAACCAACCACATACATGCAAGATTTATGTAACCACCTGATCCTCCAAAGCACTTTTGTCGCATTAAGGAGCAAAATGGAGTGATAACTACCCCTCTTTTTTTTTCTAGCTAGGCAGTTTTAAGTGAAAAGTGGTTTTCTTGATCAAAATTAAAAAAAAAAAAAAAGAAAAACAATTGGAGTTTTTAAAAGTGAAATTGCAGTTGAGTCATTTCTTCTCATGTTTGAAAGCATGATTTCTTCAAAGTTTGTTGGCACTGAAAAGCATCAATAGAAAATTTTAATTAGATTTTTTCATTTTTTAGTTTCCCGTGGAGTAAAACTGGCATTTGGTGGCTCATGGTGGACACTGAGGTGTTGCCTGGGCAAAGGGGGGAGTAATTTTTTTTGTTGAAATTGAAAAGGACTGTAGAGTTGTAAGTTAAAAAAAAGATTACAGGCAGAACTGTGAAGGAAAAAGACTGTTCTCAGAGGAGTGGAGCAAAAGCAGGAGTGAAGAACAAGGGTCTATGATGAAGACTCAGACTGGAGTCTAAGGCCTTATTTTTGTCAAATCTGAGGGCAGTTTTGCCTTGGATGTTGAGTCATAGACTTTCTTGATCAAAATTTGGGGTGAGAGGAAATTAGGATGTGAGGTGATCCCGATGATTTGAACCACCACAAACACATTTTCCTCTTCCTCCCCGAAAGAAAAGCATTTTATTCTGCCAATTATGAAAGACTCAGTTTCATCATCAGTGCCTAATTTCATGACACTGTGCCCTGGCTCTGCAGCCCATCCCACCAAGACTGGCCCAGAGCAGCGGTGGGTAGCATGCTGCCACTTAGGTAGTCCCAAATTACTTCTGGCTTCTTGTTCCTCAGCTCCTTTAAGCCAAACCCCAGCTTTGCAAGGAATCTGTGAAAGCTTTTCACCCTGAGAGGCTGATTTGTTAATTAACACACACATTAACTTGAAGATCTGCACCTCTCAGTAGTAGCTTTTTGGTCACATGTGGCAGAGCAGGTGGAGGTCCTTTTCTGGGAATGGATGTTTATCTTCAGATTTTGCTTTTTGACTCTGGATCTGATGAGAAAAGGCACACTGCTCTAGGGAAAATACTTCTTACTGAGCTGAGAGTTGTATTGGCATGGAGATGCCAGCAAATACACTCTGAGCTGGTTTTCTCTTTCCTCTTAGCCTGAGAGTCTCAGGGGTGGAGGCTATAAGTCTGTGTCTTCCAAACCTGCTCCAGATGGTTTCTACTGAAAGGTCTCATGCGATGCTGAAATTGTCCAAAAATGTTGAATGTGTGTTTCACCTTTCTCCTGAAAGCATGTGGAAAAGTACTGCTATCAGCTCTGTCTTCTTCCAGAAAAAACATCTTCTGTGAGATACCAGACTGTGATATTCTTCACCTAAATGCAATGTAAAGGAAATTTCTCATGAGGACAGGACAGCCACAAGCAGCCTCACTTCTCCTAAGCTAACATTTGGCCTTTCTGGAAATTAATGGGCAGTTTTCCAGCGTGGTGGGCAGGCAGACAACAAGGCTGTTCATATCTACAGCTCCCCAGCAGGCTTTCCTCAGAGAAAATGAAGTGGAATAGCTAACTCAGCTGCTCAAATAGCACTGAGATGCATACAGCCTGGAAAGCTGCCGGGGATTACAAGCCTGGGCAAAACCGCCCACCTTCTGCTGTTACACCAGTGACAGGTATCAATAATTTTGTGCTTGATCTCTGGGAAGTGGATGTTCCCCGGTAATGACCCTGTTTGTAGACCTAGTTTAAACACCCATGTGTTGAGGCATGCCGGTCTGCTGCCTTGCTGGGGTGCAATGGGGCTTTGGGGCTTGATTAGCTGCATCCTTTTCACGGGAGCATCTCGTTTTTGGAAGATGGGTAAGAGAGTCATTCCCACAGCTAGGGGTGTGCAAAACACAGGGGAATCCTATTCCCACCAACACCTTTTACCTCCCAGCCCTCTGGGCACAGTAATTTTGCCAGATGTGAATTTTTCATCAAAGACCTACTTTACGCTGGGCTCTCCCATCCCGTCTTATTACCTCCTGCCGACCAGTCTAGTCTGCTGTCATCTCCACCTTTAATTAAAAGCAGACTGGAGACCCCAGAACTCGCACACACACTCCCCTTTGCATTCCCTCTCCATTCCCTGGTGGCAGAAGGGGGCAGGCAGGGCTGTGCTGAGCATGGAGGGCAGCAGAGGCAGCAATTAGTAGGCATGGGCTTGCTCGGAGTATTAACGCATCATATTAATGGGTGAGGGGGATGTTTTTTGCTGGGAGAGCAGAGTAACAAGAGAACTATTAGAAGAGGAAGCAAAAATGAACCACTGATTCCTTTTTAATGAGTGTACTGAAAATTACTGTAGATTTCAACATCTGTTTTGACTGGGACAGGAACTTGGTATTGCAAAGGCTGCAAAGAAAGGGATCGCCTTTCTAAAAGAAAGGCTCACAAAACACTGTCAAAACCGCATTTATGGAACCATTAAGCCAGAGCCTGAGGTAGTCATTACGCTTCTGCCCCAAATTTGCCTGCTCAGGGGTCTGTACAAATTAGAGATGCAGATTGTCTGGAGCAGTGGCGTCTTGGTGAGGGTGTCTTTACAGGACAAATGGTTTCCAGCATGGAAAAAGTAGGGCAGGAGATGGTGTCAAACCATGCCTCTGGTTGTTGATGGCTGTGCCGTCACAGTCGGCATTAAGATAATTGTATGGGCAATGTCTCCTGTGGGTAGTCACGGGGCTGTGGAATGGGGTCTGTAACACAGGCTCACAATATGAGCTTTCTAATTAAAGGGTCATAAGTGGTCTTCACAATTTGTTGGAGGATACTACATGGCAAAAAAAGAGGCAATTGGGTGCCACGGGGGAAGCCCACAGACTTGAACCTCAGCTGTGTAAGTTCTAGCCCAAAAACTGCATTGCTCTGATTCATGGATACATGATGCCCTGTTTGGTAACAGCCGCTTACTAAATTGCAACTGTCTTGATGCTCATTTCCTCATTTATTGTACTGAAGTCTGCTTTAGGGCCATTGTTAAAATAACTGCAGAGCGTTGGTGGGCTGATGTGGTGTAACGTTGGTGTGTTGTGTCATGTGGTGTTTGAATGGAGTGTTTTGTCCAGACGGTCCCCTCTGGGCACGGTAGTACCTCTTCCTGAACATAATCACCCCTCCTGAGGCCACATTACTCTGCTGGCAGAGCTGTGGCTTAGACACCAACCGTTGCACAACTGTGTCAATGGATGGTGAGATGGTGTCATGCCTTACACTGCAACCCCGTCGCACGGTGCAACATGAGCTTTCGGTGTCTTCATTTGCTTTATGGCAGGAGCAGGGGTTACAGGGTGGGAAAGCTGTTTACTAGTCCAAATCCAGAATCGGGCATTTTTAGAGATGACCTGTGATGCACAGCACAAGCGAGGAGAACATTTCCAAGCGTGTCTTGACTTCAGGGAACAGGATATGACTGTGATGGATCTGATAGATGCGTACTCTTAAATGGTCAGTCACTCTGCAGCCTCTCCAACCGTAACAGGAAACCACCATCAGCGATGGCAAAATTCATGGCAACCAACATGACTCGCAAGCTCCACAGCATCGCATTCTCGGGCAGTGATGAGATTGCCCAATCTACATGCTAAAGAAAGTCACCTATGGCTTGAAATGCTTCTTCCATGCTCCGGGAAGCTGGTGGGCAGTTACCTCCAACCTGCCCTATAGGTGTGTCACCCTGACTTCTGACATTGCATGATATGAATTTGGACAGCAATAGAGAGAGTTCTTGCATTATGCTCTGACAATAATTATATTGTAATAGTCCTGATTTTGATAGAAGCGTGTCCTTATTAGACACAATTTCTCTGCTTTGCATAAATTTTTTGATTTCTTTTGATGTCTTGGAAAATCCTGTCTAACTGGACCCAGGAATCCGGGAAATATAATTTGTAATCCTATTCCAACTTCTTAGCTCAATGGATGAGGCTCTTAAAGGAAAGTTTAATCTCAGAAATTCATTTTCCCTAATGAGAGAAACCCAGGATTCTGCTTTGGATTTGCAACACTTGAATACTCATCTCAGGCTGTGTTCTTGCTCGTAAGATAACCATAAGACTGAAGCTTACTGGCTCAGGGTTTGAACAGGACACAGCTTTTCAAGGCATAGTGAACCCTCATGGGCAGTAGCCGAGGTGATGTAAGTTGGATGTAAGTTGATGTAAGTTGCAATTTCACTGCAGTCACTTCACATTCTGGCTGCAGGTGTCTGCAGCCGAAAAACCCCCACACTGTTGCTGCTAACAGGGTACGATATACAACGTCATGTGTGCTAAACCCAACCCCGCGTTTAGGGACAGTCGGACTTTAAAGCAATCTCATCACTGCCCAACGTTCAGAACATGACCCTGAAGACAAGTGAAGGGGTTTGCAAGTCTTAGCCGTGAATTATGCCATTGCTGATGGTGGTTTCCAGGCTGCATGGATTCAGGCAGAGCCGCCCTCTCCCAGGGAATCACATGGGCCTGGAAACAGGAATAAACTTCAGATGGCATTTCTTCTGACTGCCTGCTTGCTCCTCTGAGGTATACGGTGTATCAAGAGCCCAGCCTCAGCAAATGCATCACTCTTCACTTACTGTAACGTTATTTCTAGAAGTTTGCTTGGTTTACAAAGAACAGAAAGCTGATAAAACGGTTGGATGAAGAGCAGGATAAATTCAGCTGTTCCACAGATGTGAAATGATAGAAAGCCATTTGGTTCTGTCTCTTTTCAAAACAAACCAGCTTCTTTGCTTCTTCAGCATGCAGTCTCTTAAGCACTGTCACAGCCTCTCCACCCCAGCAGAAAGAACAAACACCCTCACCGTGCCTTCACTGTTGGAAACCCATCTGCAAAAGATGCTGGTTAGGCTTTGTACATCAATATATTTTTCATAGTTTCAGGGTTCTTGGTGGGCAAAATGGTGCAAGTAAAACAATTACAATGAGCATAAAATCTGTAAATAAAATGAGAAATGATGTTTAATAAGAATAATTTGACAGTGAACTTGACTTTGTTGTTACTAATCTGTTTTCATGAGCTGAATTTCTGTGAACAGGTTGTCGAAGAAGTTCAAGGATTTCCTATGTGCACTTGTCCGCTGGATGAACTCAGCTCCTCTCGGCCTTCACTTTACTTCACTTTTCCTGATGTGCCCAACTGGAATTGCAGGTAAATGTCACAAGAGACTCTCTTCCACTTTACTGATGGAAAATTGATATCTGTCTCGTATCTCTTGATTCCTGTGCATACAAAGATAAAACATACTGCTGCCACACTATCATCATTTACCCTTTTTATCTATTGCAAGGCTTCTTGGAACTACGCTCTTCTCTCTTCTGCTCTGCTCTCTACGTGGTGATACACTGGAAGACATTAAACAACAAAACAGCAAAGAGGGTATGTTTTATATTATTTTGTTTATAAGTGCACTCTTGACTGGTAAATAGTTACACCCTTTGTAAGTGTTTTCAATTTTCCCTTTGAAATACGAAACAAGTAATGCTTTCAACAAGCAACTCTTCTTTGTCAAGCATTTTTCCTGTCTTAGGATACCCAAATAGTTTGAAAATCAAAATGTTTCCAGAAAGCATGAAAGTTTTTTTAAAGCTGTGTGAAGTTCAAGTTGTGACTATAAAGATGTGACTGTCCATGATGCTGAATGCTTTGTGCTGAGTAGAGTGTTTTTCAGTATGGGAAGCAATGCGTGATCTGCAAAAAGACACAACAACCTTATAAAGCCAGTAGCATGAGAGGCTTCATTTGGTTTCTTAATAAATCTGGTAAAAAGCATGTTGTGTTGTGTAACAAACCAATCGCTGGAGATGTATAGGGAAGAATGGCACCATCAGATATATGTCAGTGGCCTGGAGTAAGATTTTTTTATGATGATCATTTCCTGGAAACAGATGACCGTGGCATTTCAGTGTTCTTGCTATGTACAAAATGATCACAAAAAGCTATTATTTACCAGCTCATGCTTCTTCCCTGGGTGAATTTCTGAGGGCATGCCTGATACTTCACCTCTTTTCCTAAGTAGGAGAAAGAGGTGGGATTCTCCTTGACTTCATCACAAGAGAACTTGAATAATTAGGTCTGAAAACGAGGTGGCTCAAAGTTAATTTATTTTAAGTTAGCCTTACACCCTCACGAAAGGCTACCAAAAAGCTGTAGCTGGGATGGTTTCCTCTAAATGTGCTGTGCTTTACTGTGTTGTTCTACATTTCCAGAGAGTGTTATTTCAACCCAGTTTAAGGTCACCTAGAGAGTGGCTGAGCTTGGCACAGCTGGTTCCTGGGCTCAGGACTGGCTGCCAATCTTAAGTTGTTGGCTGATTGCACAAGACAGTTTATAGATTAGGTCTGAATAAACACTTCAGTTATTGTCATAGAAAATAAGATTCTAAGGTTAAAGCACTTTATGGCAATACAGGCTCTTAGGAATTAGTCACATTAAGAGTAATGGTTTGATTAGAGAGTGAGAAACAGGATTGGGAAGACAGGAACCTGACCTCAGCAAGAAAATGCACATAGTTGCTCTTTTTTTTTTTTTCTGTTTCCTTTCCTTTTGCCTTCTTGGAAACCGGTGTGCAAAAGTACAATTATACAACATGGCCAACATTTCAGCAGGCCAATGCAAACCACTTGTGCTTTTCCATACTCTGGGCATCTGCACAGAATTTTGCTTTGCTTTAAACTTTAGGGCCAAATCCTCTTGCTTAGTGTGCAGCACAAAGAGGTTGTAACCTGAGGGCTGGTGCTGGGACACGCCACTGGCTGGAAGTGGTGGAGGTGGCCGTGGAGGTGAACTAGCCATGATGAGCTGCAAGGGTGTTTGGCTTCTTCAGCTCAGGACACGTTTTTGGACATTACCAATCGATACAAATTGAAGTTAAGGATCTCTGCAATCAGAATGTGATTTTGAAGATCAACTAGGGCAGATGGTCTGGGTCTCATTGCTGGAGTTAGCTGAAACTGGAGTTAGAGGGGGGAAATACAGAAGCAGCCAAACACCCACACGACTCCAGTGCCAACCTTCACTGCCTCGTACTGCACTTGATTTGTTGTTTCCTTTGAAAACCAGGCTAAAATCCCAGCAGCAAATCATTTTCAGCAGATCATTTTCAGTCTCAGCACCTGAATTAGAATGGAAAGGCTTCATCCCAAAAGTGGATGCTTTCAGTATCACTGGAAGTGCCAAGTGGTGTTTGCATTCCTGTTACTCTTTCTTCTTATCTTCCTGCTGGAGGAAGGCTGTGCTCTTGGATCCTACTGCTGAAGTGTTAATGAGGTGTCCTCTGGTTTGCTTACCAGGACGCAGGATGTAGCCAAGAGGGTTGAGAACCGAAGGGGTAGACCCGGAGAGGATGCATCAGCATGGTCTGCAGCTCTGCAGCATGGGGGGAATTCTCCATGTCTGCTTGGAGGTCCTGAGGGTAGCAGCAAGGGAAAAGGCAGCCTAGGCTGAGCATTTGCTCATCCTGCCCCCCGCCCTTCAGTGGGATGCAAGCACAGAGGCAGCTAATACAGTTAGAGGTGAATAGGAGAAACTATCTTACAGAATTCACTGAACTATGCCCTGTTATCTTCACCCCAGCACCTACCCTGTTTAATTATAACAAGGTTTGCATAGGGCTGCCATCAGCCCTGTAGCAGGAGAGGGAGATGCCTTCCTCTGCCACCCAGCCCTTGCGTAAGTGACCCCGCTTCTCTCCCAGGCTGCGTAACGGAGGGAAGAGTGTAGCCCAAAGAAAGTGTCTCTGAGGGCAATGTCTGCAGACATGGCACTGTGGTGGGACGGATGAGACTATTCTTGTTTGCACTTCGACAGTTGGCTTTGGCAGCCTCAGAGCCATTGCAGCTCATGAGCATCAAAGGGTTCCTGTTTGGATACGGGCAAACCAGACTTTCCCAAAGGAAAAAAGCAGGACCACATTATTCAAAGTAGTTGCGTGTAATTGAATAAAGCAGCCCGGCGCCTTGCAGGGGGAGGTACGGACACCATTTCGTGTCTCATCATTTCATATAAAGGTTGCAGAAGACTTTGGTCACGGAAAGGCCTCCCAGGATAAATACTCATAAAATATAAATGTGCAGTAGCACTTGAAAGTCTGGTGAGAAATAATTATATTGCATTAACTGTGTCGTGGCATACAAGGCCACCAATGCTTTAATCACAAGTGGGGTTGGAGATGTGGTACGTCCACACTGCAACAGACCTCTCCTTCTCCAAAAAGCTGCCAGAAGACAGGATGTACAGAAGGCAGAGTATTCCCATGCGACTGCATCTCGACACTGTACTGTGTTAGTATAGTTAGCACTTCTCCACTTGGTCTAGTGAAGCTACAATATCTCCCCACAAACCTGACTTCATTTACCTCCTCTGAGATTTTTAAAGGCGTTTGAATCCCCATGTCTCTCATGTTTCATGCAAGGGAGGTGTCAGCATTAGAGACAGTCATTAGGAACAAAAAATAAAAAAACCCACAACATGAAAGCTCAATCACGACAAACTAAAGGCATGTCTGTCCATGTAGCTCACAGGGAAATACATCACTGAGTTGCAATGACTGCATCTTTGGTAGTCGTTTGAGGGACTACAAAGCCAGGAGGAGAAGCTGCATGTGCAGATACGTGTGTGTGTGCTTCTGGAGGTCTGTCCAAGCCCCTGTCAGCAGTGCTTTGTGCTCCCTCAAGCAGCAGCATTTCAGAGATGGCCGAGCTGTCATTCATCAAGCAGTACAAGGCAAAATCCATCCTCCAAGACCACTTTATCTTCTAATGACCGTTTCTCCAAAAGCCTTGAAATGCAAAAAGGAACACCGTTTTCTGATTATATTGCAGTTGGAAGGATGAAAGTAACAGTGATAGAACATTCCGTGTGCCCTTAGTGTGCAAGAGGTAACCACATCGTGTCATCTGAGAAGCCATCTGGCTGAGTTGGTGTGTTCTGTGCTAAAGTATGAATGTGTTCACACCAATTCATTTGATGGGGCTGCAAGAGAAGATTTACTGAGTCAGCAAACATTTCCATTTACTTTACTCAACTTCTTCACTGAAGCTCTGCATTGAAGCCCAATGTAATACAAGTTGAGGAGACTGAGAGAATTAAATGTGTGCTTTTTTTAAAAAAAATGTATCACTGGCCAACACTGAGTAATATTTCCACTGGTCTCAGTAGAAATGTCCTAGTCTGAACACGGGTCCAAATCAGCTTGTGTCTGTAGAATTTTTATGCCATTTTTGCAAAGTTTATTTTCTCAAATGAGAAAGAAACATCCAGAAATATCACGACTTCTGCAGAAAACAAGTTGGAATAGGCCAAGTAAAACGACAGTCTCCATTTGGCAGGGAGAGGAAATGATGCAATTAGCTGATTTTTATTAAGAAATGAGTAGAAAGGTATGAACTTGATATACAGCCTTTTTCTGGCCAGAAATATCACAGCATACAGAGCAGAAAAGATAAACAGCTAAATGCCTTAGCAAAAATGACCTGTGTCTCTGTCTATAGTCAGATAATGCTCAATTATACTTAAGAGATGAAGAAATAGACTAAAATAAATCTCCTTAATTTGTTTTCCTTCTCTGCTCTACTACTTTCAAGTTTCCTTCAAATCTCTTCCATTTGCTGAATTTTTCTCTGGCAGATATCTGGCCTGGTCTTTTGCAAAACTAGAGCACAAGGAATGCTTTCAAAAATCACATGCATTTTTCATTTTGTTCTTTTCTCGAAGCTATTGGAAAACACAAAATGTTTATGTAAAATCTCTGCCACTGTGAAAATGTATAAAGCAATAATGGTAGACTCCAGAAGAACCAGAGTTGATAGATAAGCACTCAGAGACAGTAAAATTAAGAAAAAAAAAAAGCCTACTGACGCTTTGGGAAAATGCTGTGTCTCTGCATATGCCTCTGGGGATTGTTTTTTTGTTTGGTTCCCCCAGCCCCCTGCATTTCTATCATCTAAGGAGGTACTGAAATGTGGAGAAGAAAGAAAAAGAGGCAGTTGTGCTTAGATCAAATGGATAAGGATGAAATTTACTCTTGTGCTTGACCAGTTTACAACATCACTAAGCACCAGACAATACCATAATAATTTCCACTAGTTTCCATGGAAAATTGTTATCTGTTCCTTGGTGAAATAATGTATCTTAAAAACTGATACCTATCACCCATCCAGTTTTCGGTAGCCACAAATTTTTAAACAAATGCTTGAACTTCAGGGGTTTCATTCAACCACCAAACCATTAAAAAGTGTTCAATAACAATGAGAAGAGCATGGTTAGGTGACTTTTCTCCCCAAGGCAAACTTGATAGCAGAGGCATTAATTACCAAAGGTTGCAGGACGGTGTTGTAACTGGGCTTGCTGTGGCTTGGTGTCCTGTATGGGGATCCATGAGGTCATACATACCTTCTAGCATCTAATGAGAGTCAAGTGGTCTATGCTGAACATCTACACCTGCCTCCCTGGAGGAAGACAGATGTCTCTGTTGACTCCAAGGATCTTCTATTGAAGGCTGAGAGATCACAGAAGGAGGGCAGATCATTACTTTAGATGGTATCTCTCATTTTTTCCAAACCATCTAAAGACTTGTCCTGAAGAGGTCAACGCTTAACTTAGGTAAGGAAAGTCTGTGTTACAGGAGGAACAAGGAGGCTAAGCCAGTTTAAACTGGTGTTAAAGGCAGCCAGTGGTGAAATTATATTATTGGAACTGTCTGTGTGAGGAGCACCAAGGGAGATACAGGGTTCTGGGGATCCCACACACCCTTCCCAGTCCTGTTATCCCATCTGAAAAGTGGGATTTGGTGTCTCCAGGTGTCGTCATTGCTGCTGCTCTCTCAGTAACCAAATCCAGTAGCTGCCCTGCCTTTATTACAGATGTATGGGTTTAAGTATGTGTCTTTATGAAAATTTTTCAGAGCCGTGGTTGACAAATCATCATGTGTGGCTGACCCCAGCAAAGCTAACATCTGTCCAAAACTGTATTTTCATGAATGTGAGTACATCTGTTCTTGCTGCTGCATCTATTTTTGAAGGTATATCAACACACGCTCTGGTTTTGACCTCACAGAAGGCTGAGGGTGTAGTAGCAAACTCTTTGATCAATCACCCTTACGTAATTTGTTAATTTTGTAACAGTTTTGTTTTGTTTTGGTCTTTTTCTCTCTTTCCTTGGTAAATTGCTGGAGTGATGTTTGCAAAATATTTGGGTTACATGTGACAAAGCGTGAAATGTAGCTCGGGTTGAAGCTCAAGCTGGCAATGGTTTGCTGCCTCAGAGGTTTTAGGAGAATAGTCCCTTGCATGATATCTGCAAATGAAAACCAGAGTTGTCTGAGGTCACGTCACCAGAGGTGACCCCGAGTGTTACTTTATGCTAAAAGGCAGTTTCTTCCAATTTTTTATTTTTATTTTTTGAGGTTGTCCCTGGGACTCTTTGTGGAGGCATTGCACTGCGGTCTTCTCAGAGGAGAGGCGTTTTGCAGCGCTGGATGCTGGAGTGGGCATCTGGCAGCGTGGGTAAGGTTGGGTGTGTGGCTGCAGAGCTGTGCTGACAGAGGAGGGGAAACTTTTTTTGCGAATTGGCTTGGAAGCGTTTTTCTCACATTTGGCAGCTGGACAAAGCAGACAGATGCAAACCATCATTCTCTTGAAGATTATGGCTGGACCATCTACCAGAGGCTGTTAGAAATGAGAATAAGCCCATTGTCCTGAATGTTTCTCCTGTCTTAAGCCCAAAGAGCTGATAGAATATGTTTCCCATATCATTTCTTGACCAAACCATACTCTGCACAAGATCTTATCATTTCCTCATACAATAATAACCAAATCTTTTCAATTATGTTACATTCCTCTATCAGCGCAGCCGACATCCTGTTTGCCTCCCGTGCTGCAGCTGCACATGGAGCTGAAAACTTCAGGACTATTTTCTACAATCTCCTAAATCTCTGTTCTAATTTGCTAGCCACGGCTCCTGTCAGGTTTTTACAGCACCTCCCATCTGGATTGGGGAATAGATTGCTTCGGGAAACATTGCCCAACGTCATCGTACGTCATGTGGTCAAGTGATTGTTTGCATCCTATTTAGGCAAGTGGAGCTTTTCCTGCGCTGGGAGCTCAGTGTGTCCCCTGAGGTTTGCTGGGCACTGCAGGAGCGCAGGTGTTGCAAGAATCGGGCTTCTGCAAAGCCCAGGCAGAGCAGGGGCCGAAAGTATCTCTTTCTGGGAGAGATTTGCACCTTGTGCAAAGGCAGGTTTGGAGGTTGCTGAGGTCGGGAGTGGGGCTTCAGGGGAGTTTCAGCTGTTGCCACAGCGATAGATTTTTCTCTCTATTCAGATAGCAAGGGTGCTAATGTCACCCTAATGTCACTGCTCCTCAAGTGCATTCTCCTCCCTATTCTGGTCCACTCTTCTTTTAATTTTCTTTAAATCCTAAGGAGATCAAACTCATATTTTAATCAAAATCTGACCATGAAGCTCATGCTTTGTGCTGCTTGATGCATTTTGATCACACGTTCTGCATAACTCAAACGAGCTTTGCATGCTGATGACAGAAAACTCAACGTGTACCTCCTTGCTCCTTCAGCTGCTGGTCCTAGGGGATAGATATCATAGTTATTATGGGCTCAGGAAAAAAATTACATTGAAAATAACATGTCCATGGCAAAATGGACATTCTTCTTGAGGCTGGAGTGTCTTTGCAACGGTGCCAAATTGAAGCTTTCCAAGCTTTTCTGTGGCGGGCATGGCTAAACTATATATGTTGTTAATATATATATTTACTGATTTACTGCTGCCTTCAGGATGTTTGATGTAAAGGCTGGGGGAGGGAGGGAGGGTGGAATGCTACCAAAATAATAACTACATATGGTGCTTAAGCCCATAGGCTTGTTCAGGGTTCACAGCTGCAGAAATTCCAGCAATGTGTTTTTGGCTGAGGAGGTTGGCAAAATGCTACTTGGTCCTTTCTGCTCTGAGGTAGGATCAGGTATATCTGGCTTATCCTGGACTGGTAACTGTCACCGTTGAGCCTGTCCCCAGCTATCCTTAGGATCTACAATGTTTTGCACCACCCAGCCTCAGTATTTTTTGTTACAAATAAAGCCAATTGCATCAGCCTTGGAGATCTGCTGGTTGCTGTTCTCCTGATAACGATCTTTATGTGCTTAGCTGCGAACACACATTTCCCATCTCCTGTTGCTGCTTTTCTAGTTTAGACAAATTAAATTCTTGTTCATACACTGTGTTTTCCAAAGTCTGGGTTGTTTGTTTTTTTTTTTTTTTTTTTTTTTTGGCCAGATGTTCTCTTCTGCCTTCTTTCAAGTTCATTCTCATTACCTTTTGATCCCTGAACGAAGGTGATGGTTGAGTTCAAGAGCCAGGAGCATCAAGCAGGATGGAGTAACTCTGGAGTGCTTACGTTACTGCAACCCTGCATGAAGCTGGCTTTATCTCAAGCAACTTCATCCCACTGACTCAGTCCATGACTCTGTCTTGCTCCTGGGTTCTTCACGCCCAAGTGCAGCTCCTGCCACCAGTTCCCCGTTCACACTCGGTTTCTCCTTTCTAAGTACAGCCCTTTGCTCTTCTTTGTGCAATTTGATGATTTTCTTTTCAGTCTATTTCACCAGTTTTCCAGGAATATTTGGAATTTAATCTTGGCTAGTAAATCTCTTTCAAACCTTCCTACTGTGATACGATCTCAGCCTTTGCAAGTTCACTCTTTGTTTCTTTATCCAAGTCCTGAGCACAAATAGTGCCTAGAAGAGATTCACGGGGCTGCCCCAAAGACCTGACTCTGAACCAGTAAAACCAAGCAGGATGTTTCAATTAGTTCCACATTCATATTAAAGGGGTTTTGTCTCCACTGTATTTACCCATGTTAGCTTGTCCAAATGCCATGCAGAGCCACAGTAAGATTCCCAGGGAAATAAATCTCCGAGACTTTGTTTCTTCTCCATGCTCACTGGTGTCCTGCTATGAACACTATCTAGCTCTTAGCTAAGGAATGCCATATTTTTTCACCTCTCTTGATAAAAGCAATGGTCTTAACCTGGACCTTTTCTCCACAATGTTGATTCTGTACTTCTCCGTGTGTCCTTTCTTCAAGCAATAGCACTGGTTTTACTTCATTCAACCCAGGGCCATCATCTACTCTGTGCTTCACATAGCGAATGAATCCCTTTGCTTTTGTTAAGAGAGAGCGAGATGAAAAGCTTTGGCAAAACAGGAAGCAATGACAAGATGTGGGTTTATTGGGTTATTAGCCCTGGGGCATGACGTTTGCATGATATATGGTATTTTTAAAGTAGTAGCCTCCAAAGGTCACTGCAAATGTCAGGCTTGAGATACGTGATACACTGATTTCTTTAAGTTCAAGCACTGGATCATATGGTTTCTTGAAAGCCATGTGTTAGGTTAGCAATATTATAGGCATTTGGTGGAGAGCTTGTTTTAGTTATGCAAAAATTTATTGTGCAGTTTTCTTTAGTAATTCAGGACCCCACTCTCAGTCTGTGAACTTTGATGCAGAGAGATCTGTTGCAGAGCTGGACTGCAAAGGCTTCAGTTTATGTCCTCTGGAGTAGAAATCTCCACCTGAGCAAGAACTGCTAAAAAACATTTGAAGTATTGTGCACATTATACAGGATCAGAGCTCAAAGTGGTTCAGCCACAGCAATTCAGAGTCACACTCTGAGTGGAGGGAATTAATTGCCTGATTAGCAGATGTAGCAATTGGATGAGTTGTCCTCTTTAGTCTGCTTTACTTGGGTTTGTATTCCCTCCTAACATTGGAAATATACTCCCAGAAATACTCGACATATATGAATTCTACTCAGTTTAGGCTAGGAATTTCTTGAATAAACCAGAAAACCAAAGGACTCCCAATTTCTATTTCCATTTCCTAATTACATTTTCTTATATATAAATGTGATTAAACTTGATAACAATGGAACACAATGTACCCAATATCCAGGGGAAAATAATACTGGAAAGAAAACAAGCTTCAACCTTTACTAGAATGTGGACTTTTTCTCTTTTAAGTAAAACCATCTGTATTTATATTTTAAAAGTTTGCCAGAGCCAAATGTTGACAAACTGTACTATTTCCTAATCTGTAACCTGGACGGTGACCCCTTTGTGTAGCCAGGCATGTCCTTAGCTTTCCTATACAAAATATGGTGTAAGAAGCCAGAAGAGGAAATAATTTGCCAAAAATATTTTAAAAAAAGAAAAAAAAAAAAAAAAAAAAAAAAGGACAGACAAATAAAGGAATGTATGCTACCTGGATTGGAGCCTTAGGTGAAAAAAAATTAATCATTCATCCTTGTTGCAATCAGGTAGTCTCAGCTAAAATAAAACTTAGGCAGGCTAAAATTCTGTAGACTGATAAACTGTTCTCAACAATTTGAAATATTTTTTTTTCTGGACTTGGACCACAAATTTTAGATTGGAGCATGGGCTTTCCTTAAGCCTAGAGTGTGCCTGGATTCTTGGCTTGGTTTATCTCTACATCCTGATTCTGTTTTAACTTAAGGTATGTTTATACACATCACATACAGAAGCAGAAAAAAATGTTCTTAGTGCCATTTCACCAATTCATATTAACTAACGCTGATGAAAAAATAGAAGGAAAACCAGCATAGGCTCTCATTCAATTCAGCAACTTGAATTCAACCCCAACCTAAAGCCCAAATCATCTTTTGGCTGCTACTCCTAATTGAAGAAGGTGGAGTGCCCACACACCCAGTTTAAATCAACTGAGCAGCAGTAACTTGTCCCACCATCCATTGCCTGATGAGGAGCTCATTTCTGTGGAATCTTGTGAAGGCTGAGCAGTCATATGAAGCATAGGCCCATGAGAGGTTCTTAAACATGCCCATCGGTTGGGACCTCTGACTTCAAACATTTCTAAAGATGTGGGTTTCTAAGGGCTGAATATAGTATGGGAATTAGTCACTGCTTCCAATGCTTATATGTTCCTCCCTGAGCATGTAAGGACCTTTGATCTGAACCAGTCCATGTGTTCTTGTCCTTTTGTAGTCTTTTCACCTCTATTTTAACCTGGGATAGCTTATTGGGGTTGACCAAACTGAAATAAAAACATTTTTTTCTTTTCTGAGTAGACATAACATCAGGCATCCTTGTTCAAACAAAATCCTGTTAAAGTGACTGCAATTAAACTGAGAAAGGACACGGGATCTGGTCTTTATTTTTAAGTTCTTGCCTTTACAACAATTCAGATTGACTTGGTTAAAAAAAATAATTCCCTCCTCCTCTTGCCATAAATCAGTGTGTTCTGGCTTTTGTCCCCAGGAAGAGACTGTCTGTTCTGTTGCCAGCGTTATTCCCAGTTTTTTGTCATAGTTATAGGTCTTGATTATCCTCAGGGACAGGCTGTTTCCTTGTGGTCCTTCTTAGTCTTCTGAAAACTGTTAGAAGACCTTCAGGTTGTGAACTTCCTTCCCGTCTCTGCTCTAACCAAGTCATTCTTTAGTATGAGCTGAGCTACAGAAGGGTTTAGGTTTTGGAAATGTTTGCATTTTCTGTCTGCAATTTACTTAAATGTGGGGCTGATGGGACATTTAAAGCAGAAGATGGGGCAGCTGATGTTCCCTGGTGCAATACCACTGCCTGTGCAGAGCATGCATACATGCTCAGACCCCACAGCTCCCCACTCTCTGATCCTCTCTCCCTTTTTAAACCCACATCCACGGTCACCTCACTCTTCCTTCAGCCTCCATCCCTTCCCAGGCTTAACATCTTATATCTTTTAAAGACCTCCTTTTGCGAAGGATAAAACAGGCAATATTTTCCTCAGGAAACTCACTGCGTCAGGACCCTAAGGGTGGCTCATTCAACGCGCACCTTGGGCAGTGTAATTACTATCAAAATGATGTGTATTAGAATATGCAAATTGCCAGTTTGCTTTTGCCAAAATTGGAAGCCACATATATAAGATTACAGGTTATACTTCCTCTGTGAGGAGGGTGTTTTTCTTTGGCTTTTTTTTTTTTTTTTTCCTGTTTAATGTCATCAGTCTGAATGCTTGAGAAAGAATCCAGGGAATTAAATGGTTTCAGGGGTCAGTGCAATAAATTAAGGTAAGGAGTGGGGCTTTGATAGGGAGACAATATGAGCACGAGCATAAAAAAGTGGGGTCAGTGCCTCAGAGAATGCAAATCATCATTGCTCCCGTGAAATCCACGCAGACGCACTGGTAAATGTAGGAGTTGGGGAGCTCATGCAGAAAAACTGCTGAAGCAACTAAATTCATTTCCAGACCAGGCTTGGAGTTACGTAAAATCTGTCTGTAAAAAAATTTCTCGGTTTTAGACCACGGCTTTATTAACAAGTGATTCACTAAAGCTGCATTTCAGGAATGCACGTAAATGTATGTTTAAATACAGCTATGTTCAAAACAACATGAAAAATTATTCTAAGTTCCATAAAAATCTCACAGAATATTTGAGGTTGGAGGGAATCTCTGCTCAAAGCAAGGTTAAGAAGAGCAGGTTGCTCAGGAGCAACTTTTGCTTGGGTGATGGTGGTTTTTTTAATATTTTTTTTTTCTGAATCAGGACTTCAGACCACAACAAATTCTGAGGTGAGTGAGAAAATAAGGAAATTGTTTTCCTTATTTCATCTTGAAGTCCCAGGTGCGTCAAATACAGTGACAGCTCAGCCTATTTGCAGACTTTATACATTACTGCTAAAATGACAGCAATCCTGATGCTTCAGTAGCGTTGGAGAAGGAACCCCCCCCAAAGACTAAAGTAACATATTCTTGACTTCTGAATAGTTTGAATCCATCAATGAAGGCTTCACTTCAAATTTTAGTTCACCCCTAGGAATGGTATCCACTGCTGATGCATCTTGGTAATGTCGAGTGGGAATAAGGATCATGAGGTGCTACCCCCATGCGAAAGTCAGCAGTGAGAAGTGGCCACTCAACAAGGATGCTCAAATGCTGGAACAAAGTCTTAGAGAGGCTGTGATATCCCCTTTTTAAGAGATTTTCAAAGCTTGACTAGACAAGGCCATGAGAAACCTGATAGAATTTAGAAGTTGGCCCCGTTTTCAGCAGGGAGTTGGTCCTACCAGAGGCCCCTTTGACCCCACATTGCTGTGTTGCTGTGTTTCTTGCAGCCGGTGTCTGGAGGTGCTTGCTGGCCACATGGTTTCACATCTCCTCAGCCCTAAGGTCTGCAGTGATGCCAGACATCTGATTTCTGATTTTTTGCAGGGCTTCTTTGCTTTTTTGAAATGCGCCGCTTGCATTTGATCTCCCCTGCTCTCTCTGAATGAAGGCAGGCTGGCTGGCAGCTGGTGGGTGGGGATGGAGGGGGTTGAAGATGTGGAACATAAACTCCAGATTATTGTCTGGACTGGCTCAAAGTGCCATCAGGTGTGAGGCTTGGATAGAGATTTGTGGAGCTTGACGTCTTGCCCAGACAGAGCTTGAGTTCAATCACTTAAAGGCACGTCCGGCTCGACACAGCCATTGTGTTGGATCCTGGAACGGGAATATCCTCCGCTCTTTCAATCAGAGCCACAGAAGTGTTTGGTTTTACAGGTCACTTCATTTGTTTCTGGCCCCTGCCTATGATAAATAGCTCCGTCTACTGCGCTCGGCTTTACAAAGCCGTTTGCTCAATGCTTGTACGCGTTCAGATCTACCTGAGATGATTTTTGCCTTTTGGGCTGGGTGGTTCAACCCTTGTGTTGGAAAGAAATGCTTTGTGAGCTTGGCATGAGCAGTATTTATTTGAGTCTGTGCTCTTACTAGACAAAGCCTGCGGTGGAGAGCACATATCTTAGCAATGGCATCGAAAGGTTTTATTTGGAGACAGACTGAGATTTAGGGAGTTGCTTTTGACAGTTGTAAATGAAGCTGTTTTCTATTTGCACCATTATTTATGCTGTGATAATATTGTATTGGTAAAATATACCACTTTGGCAGTATTGGCTCATGATCCCACCTGCCAAGGGCTGTGGCCACAGCTCCTCCATCACAGATACTCCGTGACCTGGACTGTCACTGATGTGTCTCCGCTTTCATATTTATATCACAGCAACAGCCACTATTGGGGCTACGGCGAGCAGACAGCCCAGGGTGACTCCCACAATGGTGACTGCAAAAATGTGCGTGTTGTTTTAGCTGTGCCAATGCACAGACACACCCGTCAGTGCTGTCTCTCCTCCAGCCATCAGTGCTATCACCCCAACAGGACCAGCGTATATCCCCTTCCTGGCAACACATCTGAGGGGGCTTGTGGCCTCCTGCCTGCTGCAGAGCTGCCTTCATCAGGAAAGCGAGGTGGGTAGCAAAGTATGGCTGTTTTTATAGTGCTGGACAGGCCAGAATAATCCTGCCTCAGGCTTGGCAAGACTCCGCATTGCAGCACATTCCTTCAACTTTGTAACTCTGCATTGGGGCCGCTGAGCCAGACGGTACTGGCGAGGCAGCAGAACTTGAGTTTGTGCTTTGTGGTGAGGGAATAGGGATTAATACCACCAACTGTAAACTCAGGGTGGGGGAATTTTAGCAGGGCAAAAATGTCCCGACCCTGAATTGTGCCGGAAATTAATATCCCAGTTCTTGCAAGAAATATAACGTTGCCTTTCCAGTATAGCCAGGGCCTAATAGTTACCTCTCATCTGAAAAGAATAATGTCTCTCAGGCAGCATATCCCATCAGACTTGGATGGCTCTGTCTTTAGGTACAGGTGTCTCGACTCTGTTACTGAATCCACAGGGTGGAAGGAGTCCAAGGCTGAACGGAGCATCATTCCCCAGCAGCGTGTACCAGATGTTAGAGAAATTAACAGCAATGAAAGTCGGTGTTCCCTGGGATAACAGTATCAAGGTATTTCCTAGGCTTTCCTTTCACTCCTGGAAAGTGTCCTTACATCTGTCCTGTGTTTTGATTATTAATGGGCTTTCACTGCATTTTGAGGAGAGCAGGTGGACAGTTTGCGCTGTAGCCAGCTCTTACTAACTAAAATGAGGGGTGACAGCATTAAAACTGGGAAGGGTGAGGCCAGTAAGAAGGATGAGTGGTAGAAAAATAAGGGTGGTTAATGTCCTGTTTGTTGCCTGTCAATCACCAACCTGTCAATCATGGGTATGTCTGTGCAGGCTTTGATGGTTGATTGGATTAAGATGGTGCTTCTAGTTCTGCCTCACACTGCCTTTTCGCCAACCCCACCAGAGCTTCACAATGGCCTCGGTTTTGTAGAGCTGTCATGTTTTCCGTGATCCTTCTAAAATAATTTTCCTGCTGATCTTCCATGGGTTGTGCTGATCTTCAACAATGTTGTGGTTGCTTCTTGTGGGTTCGTGGAAAAAGCTTGGAGTTGCATGGTACTTCTGGTCTGGTCCCATTGGCTTTTCAAACTAACCAAAATAGTTTGGGAGCATGTTGGGTAGGATTTGCTTGGGACTGGGCTAGAGTGCCATGACTACGCTTAGACATAATTTTTTAAAAATGCCTCTGACCCAGTATATTTCTGAATGCAGCATCCTACCCAGGATAGGGAGGAGGAACATATTGGCTATGAGTTAAGAACCTAGAAATGTGCTGTTGAATTCTCTATTGCAATTCAGTTACCATAAACAGTAATTAAAATAGTTACTGGGCTCTCCACTGGCATGAGGAACATCACATACTGTTATGTTTTCCACAGGCAAAGAGCCAAGCTCAGGCCAGAGTCAGTCTTGATGCCTTTTATTTTATGCAAAGGCAGTCATAAACATGAGGCTTTTCCTTCACAGCCTTTCAATGAGCTCTCCTGAGGAATCCCTCATTCAAAATCAGGACACCTCCTGCTTCTGGTGCTTTGCAGCACCAGAAGCACCTGATCCTTGGGACACAACGTTGCAACTCCATTCATTCCTTGCCAATGATCACATCCCAGAGAAACAATGACTTCTGTTTACTTAAGCTTTTCTCTTCTGTGACTGGTGAAGAGCTGGTCCCCTGCAAATATCACAGAATCATAGAATGGTTTGGGTTGAAAGTGGACTTAAAGATAATCTAATTTCAACCCTTCTGCCATGGGCAGGGACACCTTCCACTAGACCAGGCTGCTTAAAGCCCCATCCAACCTGACCTTAAACACCTCCAGGAATAAGGCATCCACAACTTCTCACAGCAACCTGTTCCAGTGTCTCACCAGCCTCATGGTAAAGAATTTATTTCTTATATCTAATCTAAACCTACCCTCTTTCAGTTTTAAATCATTATCCCTTGTTCTGTAGCTCCACTCCCTGATAAAGACCCCCACAATCTTTTCTGTAGGCCCCTATTAAGTACTTCAAGGCTGCTATAAGATCTTCCTGGAGCCTTCTCTTCTCCATGCTGAACAACCCAAATTCTCTGAGCCTGTCTTCATAGCAGAGGTGCTCCAGCCCCCTAATCATCTTTGCAGCCTCCTCTGAACTTGCTCCAACAGATCCATGTCCTTCTTATATTGGTCAAATGCTTGTAGAAATGATGAATGGTCCTGATCCCAGCAAATTCCAGCCTCAAGCACATTCAGGGATCTTGGGATGAAACAGAGGCACTGGGAAGATATATACAGCGGTGCCAGCAAAGCAAGAGGCTCAAGCCCAAATTCCCTACTCTAGTTGCCAGTCTCTGCAGCCCTTAGTGCTGCTTCTATTGCTGAATGCATTGACAAGATTTACATGTAAAGGTGCTGCAGCGAAAAGGTTCATATAAATAGATTAGGTAGAGAAGTTTGCTTAAAATCAACTGTCACATTCTGAAGGTTAATAGTTTCCACCCCGAACAAATGTCTGAGCCTTCAGCTCTTATAAATCTCAGCTCCATGCTCAACGCTTCTTCATTTGATGCTACAGAAGGGCGGTTATGCGGTTATTCATCTTAACAGATTTCTAGAGGACAGTTTGGTGGAGGAAAACAAAAGAAGGCAAAAGTACAAAAAAAAAAAAAAAAAAAAAAGCAGAAAAATGCAGCCAAGACGTCAGTGATAAAGCAGAGCAGAAGAGGCAGCCTGAGCCTTGGACTGCAGCACAGGACATTGTGTACTGGAATCAGGAGCGGCTCCAGAGAGATCAATATTTGCTGCCCTATCAGTCCAAAAGCCAAAGCACTGTGTCACCAAAGGAGGGAAAATCCGTTGTGTAAATCTGTGGAGAGTGAGTGATAGACTGTGACACGCAGATAGCAGGGGATAATGTAGTATGTCTGTAAAAGAAGATGTATAGACTATATACTTGGCTAATTTTGGTTACTGGACTTCTGTCCCCGTGAATCTGCCTTCTCTTTGTGCTCCTCTGATTTTCTTCCATGTTTAACCCTCACTTTATTCTAGTATTTCCTAGACCTTGCAAAGAAGAGCAAAGCTTGCTATCAACTAGACTCATCTTTCTAGGACCTGTCTGGGGGTAGCCTTTTTTATTAACCAAGGGACTGCAGGACCCTTTGTCTCTCCTCTACCGAGGTTTTTCCACTGTTGTGGGAAGAAGAGTCATTGGGAAACTGCTTCGGCTTCTTCCATGTGTAGCTGGAGGTAGATGAAGTCTGGGAAGCCTTTTCCAGGCTGAGAAGCCCCTCGGCGCAGCTGAGCAAGGGTTGAAAGTAACACCTGGTCCTCTTCCCCTTGCTCAGGGGAGAGCTTGGGCATCAGGCTGTGGGTCTTGGGGTCACAGCTCCTGATCCACCACAGCACTACCTGCTTACTAAGGGGTTGCAAAGGATTTGCCACTCACCTATAAATTCCAAATTTCTGTTCTACTTATTGGATCATTCATTAACACTCTCATCTGGACTGCCCAGCAGCATCAGTGTCTTGTTTATTCTGGAGAAACTAAGCAGAATTTATTTCATATGCCACATGTATATAACAGGTCAGGCTTTAGCAGTTTTTGGGTTGTCCAGCTCAAACAGGGGTATTTATGTTCGATCACAGGATTATCTTGCTCACAAAGTTTTTATGCTCCCTGTTAGAGGCTTCTGTATTGCTCTTCAGGTTACAAACCTGACTTTGGCATGATGATTAGATGACAGAAAGGGTTTCTGTTCGCTTAGAAGATGCTGCTGCATGATGGTAATGGGTCTGTAAACTCACTGGTGGGATAACATCAGGCTGTAAGCTACTAATTAGCTGTCAATGTAAGGAAATATTTATAGTCAACCAAAACCAGACTTCATTCGTAGCCTTCCGGGGAACAGAGACAGAGGGTGAAGAAGAAACACATGGTCAGACAGTCCCAGGAAGGATGCATGAAGGTATCAGCAGTCTGCTTTGGTGCACTGAAATCTAGAGCACATCAGCTCTTTCTAGCCATGAATGCTGAGCCTTAGCAAAACCCTGAAATTAATTTTTAAGAGTGTGCTTGGTGTCTAGCCAAGGAACTTTTCCTTGCTAAAACTTTTCCACTATGACTGGCAGAAATGGAACTGCGCATGAAAGATTGCACAACACTGTCTCTCAGTGATCCAAACAACAGGGAAAAGGCAAAGAGCATCCCAGATATATTACAACTAGCATTTTCATAACTATATGTAAATATATACACCTACCATGAACCAGGTAGTCTTTACCAGGTGTAAAGACTGTGGTTCACTTATTAATCTTTCCAGGATTACCAGACAAGTATCAAGAAGTCCTGCTACCACAGATACCAGCAGAAAAAGATGTTTTGTTTGTTTTAGAAATTGCTCTTGTGCTTCTTCTATGGGTGGGAGACTCTCTCCTGCATTGCTGGCTGCAGCCTTTTCTTGGTGAATCATTGCAGAGTAAGGGTGCTCCTGTACATTTCTGCTGGGCAATCTGTTGGTTGGTTTGTGGTGCAGAGCAATTCAGATGGGATAAAGCTCTGGCTCCATGTGATTTAGAAGGATCATGACTACTGCCCCCTTGGCACAATATTAAAGCCAAAAGAAAAATTTCTATTAGGTCTTAGAGAGTAGTTTAATGATTTAATTTTGATAATGCTTACCCATACTCACGAGGCACAGCAAAATTCATGTAGATAGTCCAAATCTCGGTATCTCCTCCCTGTCCTCCCCATCTGGTTTTCATCTGTTCACAGAAAGACAATAGTACTCTTTTGGAGAGGAAGAGAGAGAAACCAACACCAACAAGATCGTTATAGTGGGGGCATGAAGGTCAGAAGAACATCTTAAAGTAATAAGTAAAATGGAGAGATGCATTAGTTGAGTCAGTCTTTGTGAGAGAAGAGGATTTCTCTTTTACCTATTTGAATGACCTTTTCCCACAAAGTTTAAGTCAGTGACGCTTTCTACTGTAACTCAGTTCCTGTGGCAGGTTTGTATTGTCTTTCAGATAACACAGTTTTTGCTTCTGAATTTATAGAAAATAGTATTGGGTTTTTTTTAACGCTGGTTTCAAGTAAAGTGAAGGAAGAGAAAATAGTTTTATACAAAAGCTAGCAAAAATATACAGCTGAAGAGCATTTGATTTAAACCTCAGACATGTAATGCTCTCCCTAAGTTACCTACCATAAATTTTAAACCGAGCTTATAGTTTTGATTTTCTACTTTTTGTGATGCATTTAAGTTCTTGTTTCCAGACAGATTTATAGCCCTTACACAATGCTAGAGGAGTGACTCCACATGCTTCATGTCAACAAGTTCTTTTTCTCTTTTTTTTTTTTTTTTTCCTCCTGTAGATTCTGCTGGTTAAAATTAAGCCATCATGCAGTCAGAGTGCATTTGGTCTTCTCATTTTGAACTGCTCTTGGTCATCCCAGAGAATTTGGTGAAAATGGCCAAGAGGGTTTCGACTCTATTGACTTTCCTGGTGGACATCAGTAAACAAGGGCTGGTACCCCTAAAAATTCCAAAACGGTAAAATTCCATAACTGGGTCTGTCTTCTATATGTATATATGTTTTGTTGACCCCCCTGAGTTTTGACATGGTTAAAGGTCAAGGTGAAGCTTATCTAACCTACAAGGTATCCTTTTCAAAATAGCTTCACCTACAGAAACAGAGAGGAGAGAACAATGTCGGTCTTCACAGGCTGACAGATGTGAAAATATCTACAAGCGCAGAGTAGCCAACAATAACCTAACACAAATCATGAGCTGTTAGAAAGAAAAATACCTTTACACTGGGCTTTGAATAAATGCTGTGGCTTGGAGACAAGTACAGATTTTGCCCAAATGTTCTGGCTGATGCTTTGTCTTTAATGGCTCCCATAGGATGGTCCCATCACCATCCTTGCATCAAGCTGTACCACCCAAAATTTTTACGTGTGTCCAGAAACAGTAAGCAAAACACGATGTTTATTTATATTTATTTCTGAATAAGCACAAGTATATTTATATTCATTTCCAAAACTCTCAAGAGATTACAAGGTCTGACTAAGACTGCTAGGACAGGGTTACTCTTTGGCATATTCATAAACACAAGACATACAGAAGCAGGAGGAATCTGCCCAGGATGTCACATCACAGCTTGACGTAACCACAAGGCCACAGTTTTACATGCACTGGTGCACCTGACTCACACAGGATGTGGCTTTTTTGCCATCTTGCAATTTAGTGTGAAAATTTAGGCTATTACTCCCTCAAGGGGAATAACCGTCTCCATGTGGTGTTGCAAGTGTGGTGGCTGAACCCACAGCATAAGGAAATGAGTGGCTGAACCTGAGGGAGGAAGGGATGAAGCCTTGATCATCCGGGCAGGATGGGGATGTGTTACATCCTGGTACCAGAATAATCTCTTTCCTGTCCTTCATGCAAGGGAAAAGGCAGTGATATTGCTCAGACCTGCTGGGATAATTAATCCCCTAATGGGTCAGGTCCATCAGCTCTTCAGAAGATGGTGGCTGGAGGGACACTGCTTAGATAGACTCCAGCAAAATTTCACCTGATGTGTTCAGTGAGGCAGAAAATGTCCCTAGCATGGGAAAGTACCTAGTTTATCCTGGAGGTTGTCCTTATTTTCCAAGCTGAGGACATGCTTGTAAGCAGCAGCAGTGGAGGGACACTGTAAATGGGTTGGCAGATGGAACAAATGCCCAACACACCTGAAGCTGGCAGTGCTGGTCCATGGCAGTGATGCTCCCTGTTCCATGGAGTCACTCACCAGCCTGCCCTGTGGCAGATCCCAGTGGGCAGGGGTAGGAACAACTGGTTTTCAGGGAGCTGCTTCAGGAGCAGAGATTTACGCTGTGTTTGACAAGAAGAAAGTCTGTCTCAGCAGCTCCTGTTCGCAGCTGGCGTGCTGCAGGGAAGTGGCGGCCCTTCCTCTGTTTATTTTGCAGTCCCACACGCTTCAGTTTGGCTCTGGGGATCAGGTGTCCAGGGACACAGGGAATAGCCCCTGTTCAAGGACAGAACATCTTGTTAAAATATTTTCTTTCTATAAAAATGACAGTGACTTCTTTAAGGCTGTTGCCTGCCCATTCATGAAGCAGAGCTAAGAACAAATTCCTCATATGCAGCACATTTCTTTTTATGACCTGAAAAGCAGCACACAGAGCAGTTTAACGATTTTCTTTAGGCAGCAGTGATTTATCTCGCACCCACTTTCCACACTGAAACAGTCTGTCTTCTGTTTTTATTTCTTTAAACTTTGCCTTTCCAAAGAGCTCTTTATAACAGCCAAAACACTGCCTGTCCATCCTCTCACAGCCTTGCATCAAACCCATGAGACTCACTGCAGTTAGGACCAGTGGTTGTCTCCTCCAATCCTCATGGTTGCTTTGGTGATGGGGCTGTCAGCTGCAAAGAACAGCTTCCCCTTCCTTGCAAGGAACCGAGCACTTAGCTCATCTCTTTGTGCTTTTAGTTTTCCCTTGGCACATTATATTTTTGTGTATGAGAGCTTGGGCTGTTATACTGAAGGGTTATTTGCGGTGCAGGCTATTGGAGTGCCTGGAAAAGATGCTGTGGGGACCCTTCCGCCACCCACCTATTAAAATGCAAAAAAAAAAAGGAGAGGATTTAAGGTGATTTCCAAACTCAAAAGAAAAAAATTCTCTGGGACAACCAGGCTGTGGGTCACGTATATCGTTGATCTCACTGCTAACTCCTCCTGGTGTTGTCTTTCTGCAGTTCCTTGCTGTTGCCCTCCATCAATGGCTTTGTTGTGCCCCCAGCACTTTTGCTCTCCTTTACTCTCTCATCCCTCTTTAGGCTGAGCATGGGATTTGTCAAAACCTTTCCCTCTAAAGGCTCTCAAAACCAGTGAAAGTGCTTTTGACAGAGCTGGAAAACAAAAGGCTCTTTGTTTGCATTTCTGTGTTTTTCAACAAAGGTTCAACCTTTTCCACAGCAGGAAGAAATGTTTTTAGTTCGTTTCCCTAACAGCTGTAATACCTTGTATATTCTTCTTTCCTTCTTAATCCTCTCTTAATACCATCTCTAGAAATCTTCTCATGTTCTCCCCAGGAAGTGTTGCATATCTGATCTGCCTTATTCATTTTATTGTATATTTTTTTTCCTAATCTACCTTAAGCTGTATATTCTTCAGGGTGAAGAAGAGGGCTACATTTTGGCAGTCTTTTTTTGATATCATTGACTTAATCTGGGTTAAGAATGAAAGCAGAAGGCGACATTTTCTGCTGGTTGCAAGGTCATATTTAGAGAAACTGTAGCTTTCAGTATTTTGCATTTTAAAGAGGAGGATGGCTTAAAGACAAAAGAATTTTGGCATCTCTCTGCTATGCAGCTGCCTGTCACCATCAGATGTTTTCTTGGCATGATTCCTTTGTAATAAATAATGGTCACCCCCCCAAACAACTAGACCCAACTAAAATGCCCAGGTGTATTGAGACTCCTGTGGTTTGTCCCTCATCTGAGAAGTCTCTCCAGACCACCTGAGTGAGCTGAAAATGCAAGTGCAGTGTTGAATTGGCAGTGTCCTGCACTGCACAAAGATGAGATTGTCATAAAAAAAACCCCTACCTCTTTTCCTACTAATTTCACTGTCTCTCTCAGCTCACTGGCCAAACGTGGGGACTCTGGGATGAGAGCTGTTATGGCTGCAGCCTCTGAGGTGTGCAGAAGAAATGGTAAATATGTATGCAAAATGTATGCAAGTGGAAGCAAATAAAGAGTTATGGAAATAGGCAGGTATTTATAAAATAGTGGTCCCTGCAGTGTCTGTTTCTCTGCAGAGATGGAGCTTTGGTCATGCTTTTGTCACTGTGACAGTAACTGGGTGTGTTCATCAAGGTACAAGGGCTCACATGATGCAAATCTTTTAGAATTTGAGAAAAATCTTTACATTTTTCATCTTTTGTGGTAGGTAGATTTACAGAAAGGAAAAAAAAAAGGTAGTAGTGGAAACAAAGGCAGTGTTGATATCTAGTCCAGCTAGGATAAATTTGAATATGTTGCTTGCAGTGGTGTTCCAGGAAAAGTGGCAGAAGTGACAGAGGTAAAGATGATCTTGCCTATTAATATGTGATGAAAGTCCTATTTATTTCTTAAAACATCACTAACGTTTCAAGAGTGCTTTTTCAAAGAATACTAGCAATATTTGATTATTTCCAACTGGAGGAATATATAAAATAACAAAGACTAGTTACGCTTGATAGTGCCTCATGGCCGGTGGTCTGGCAGCTGTTCAGATGATACAGACGAACACTTAGAGGAAAGCATCTTGGAGAGTGTTAAAAGCCTTTCTTAGAAATGGATATACGTGTGATTCAGCTTGCTTCTTTTCCTCAGCCATGACAAATAAAAGTTACCAGCATCAGGAAGAATAGTCCTGGTGAAGGGCAATGGCAGCTTGTTCAAAGAGGGATTACCGCTGAAACCTGGAAGCAAAACACTGTCAGCCCTGCCCTTGGAAGAGGAAGAATGTTCTCAGAGAGAGGGATGTGACATAGAAAGAAAACTCAGAGCTGTTCCTGTGCTCATGCCAAGTTCTTTATTATTTTTTTTCATTGAGGAAGGCTGACTGTTTTCCCTAGGGAGAGCTCTGCAACCCCATAAAGAAGCGAGAGACCCGTCAGTCATACCTGACAAGATTCTGTAGCCTTTGCTTTGTATATGGGCGTATAATTAATCTCACGTTTGAATTTTTCAAATAAGCCCATGAAGACTGTAAGTAATGGTTGCAAGTGTAACTGCAGAAGGAGAGAGATACACTGTGGGCTCTGCTGCAAGATCTATTTTTTCTGGAAACAATGACTAATACAGCTTTTTCAGCGAAGGTGTTGATGTGAACCAGTGCTGAGAAGCAACCAGCTGCAACTATTTACTTTTTACTCCTAGAGGTCTCTATTTTAACTTCTGGACTGGAAGGACACAGTTTCTTACCTCTTGTATCCTTTGCATAACCGCAGCTGCTGAGAGAGGCTCAGGGAGATGACACCATAGGTGTGTCTTCTGCTGCCTACACTGGGTTCTCCTTTACATGTCACTGCCTGAGGTCAGTTTTTGGTCTGATTCAGCATTTGCTCATCCCGTGTGGTTGGTCTGTGAAACACCATGAGCACCAAATCAAAAATGAGTATTGCTGCTGTTACGCATCACACACATTGGCCTTCAGATGGTCTGGAGAACCTAATACACTAAGCACAGCCCAGTACTTGCCGTACAGAAACGATGTTGAAGTTCAAAGAGATCATCCTTCATGTCTATAATCAAAATGGGGCATTTAGAAGGAAGCATAAGTCTATGGCAATAAGGACAAGGTGTTGCTCACGCAATAGCAATCCCATCCTGCAAGCAACTACAGGGGGAGCTGTATTTATTAGACATAACATTGATTCAACAGCCTCCCTAGCTGGAAGAATCTGAGTATTATGCAGGAAGATAAAAATGGGCTCCAAGTGAAGGAGGTGGAAGCAATGGGCTGCAGGAGGGTAGACACAATTAGGAGCTGCCTTTGAAAGGCACTTGCTAACAAAGCCAGAGATTTTCGCCGTTGCTGTTGTCAATTGAAGTTTCTTCATGGTTTCCTAATTTCTATTTTTCAGTGTGGTCCAAAAGCCTATCAAGGACTGTCACTTAATTTTTCCAGTGGTTTGTCAGTATAAAAAGATGCCATTTCCACACAGCCTGTTTTTCCCAGTGTAAATATGTTTTTAGGCACAGAGCAATATAATCCTACAGATTTGCAGAGAAGCTGCAAACCCTTCTGGCAGTGTCTAAGGCAACATAAATGCTCTGTTTCCATTGCTTCTATTTATGGAAAACCAAATGCCATTTATCTCCTAGATTCCCATGAGGTTTTCTATAGCTCAGTCAAGAACCATGAATTACTGCTTGGTTGGAGTTATTTCAGGGAAACTGTAGAGAATGGGAAGAAGCTGTGCCTCAAACAGCCACAGTGTCTCCAGCCTGGCTTCTAAAAGGGACCAGAGCGATGCTATCTCCTGTTCTCTAAGAAATTCTAATTTATCTAGTTGCAGAAACAAGACTTTCCTTTAAAACTCTTTGGATTAAAAGTGATCTGTATCCCTGATCTCTGGCTCCTGAAAGACCAGTATTCTTCCACCCCTAAATCTGCTGGCTCTGAAAAGTGGTGGACAGTTGCCATTGGCAATTCTAGCCCAGGGGGAAAGGAATTACATGCGTGTCCCCTGTGGCAGGAGGGGACTCAAATGGGGATGTACAGAGACACAGGAGAGTGAGAAGACATAGAAACCCTCACTACCGTGGTAGCTGCTCAGGTCTCCCGAGTCCTGGCAGGGACAGTCGTGACTTTTTTTCCCATAGACCTTCTGTCACTGCAAAGTTTTTTTCTTGAGAAACTCCAGACCAAAAATTAAAAAACAAAAAGAAAAAGAATAGAAAAAAAAAAAAAGAAAAAAAAAAGGGAACATTTGAGTTCTCCTGGCTGGACCAAGAGAAATTCCTTGTGGTTTAAACGGGTAGACTTCAGCTATGTGCTGGCAGAAGGCCCAGTTTGAGGAGTGATGGGGTACGCATCAATCCCCCTGAGACCTTTTGAAGCCTCCTGTAAAGGCTGCCTGGGCATCCTTCAAAATACCCATGCCACAGCTCAAGGGTACACTATGCAATACCAGGCTGGTCACGGCTTCAGGCCCTCGCCTTGTGCCATGCTGACTCCTGTGCATCAGCCGACTGCTGCTGTTGTGAGATTCGCCCATCACTAATGACACCTTGGCAACCGCTGAGCTGCTATTCGATTTGTGTTTACAATGTAATAAACACACTTCTATTTATTTCTGCCGTTAGCACCTCATCTCGGTTTGTAGGAAGCCTTATGTTTCTAAAGTACTTTGGCAAAAGTAGAGGGCAAAGTGAAGTTATTTCTGGTTTTGTTCAAAAAAAACCCTGAAAGACAGATTATTTCTTTCCTTGTATTTCTAGAAGAAGGTGCTAGAGGACGTGTAAACCGCTCTTGCAATATCATCCCAGGAAGACTAAAAGGACAGAAGAAGCCAAAAAACAGGTATATAAAGTTCTTCCCTTAAATTTATTTTTGTAAATAATTATTTGGAGAAAAAATAAGCTTCTAGATAAAATACTCAAGGTTTTTATGAGGATATCGCACTTTAAATATCAAGAATAATAGGAAAATTCCTTCCTTGGAGAGTTCTAAAAAGCAGGAAATAAGAAGAAATCCTTGATCTATTTCTTATGGAAGATTTCCCCCCCCTCAGTATCTGAACAGATGTTTTAAATTACGTTATATGACTTTGAAAGTCTGGTAATTTTTGCTGGGAGTTTACCAGTTCCTAGGTTTTCTGTCAAGAGGAGCTCTCTCATCTCCCTGGAGTTCCTCTAATTGGGCTGTAAATTTGCAAGAAAGGACTTTAGCTACTCAGGTTTTTCTGCTCCATCGGATGATTTTGCATTTTATCAGGGCGACAGTAGCTGCATTCTGGAGGCCCTGGGTCTTTTCCTGTGGCTGCCGTGCAGGCTGGTCCCTACTGCAAGCTTAACCGGTATCTTAAAGAAATCCTACTGCCAGGCTTAACGTTGTTTCATTTGATCTTTTCCTCAATCCCAGTGAGTCGTTTCAGTTTCAGGAAGTCTGAAGTCTTTGTGACGGTCATTTTCTTAAATATGGACTCGGTTAAGAAAGGGTGAAATGATTTGGGCCAATTCCCGCGTTCCATAGCCCCACGGGGCTCACAGGGGATTGACTGGTGTGCTGACAGCAGGCTGGCTGATATTTGGCTGGTTTATGGAAATGTACAGATGTGGATCATTCTCTAAGCAAATTCTATATGTAAATAGGAATCCATCGCATCCTTGAAGGTCTGGCCATCACAGAGATGTTTGTAACTGAAAGCAGATAAATAGATGTCTGCCTTTTGCATCTGTCATAACAAGAAGTAGCAATCAACTCCCTAAGTAAAATTACTGATGTGATTACAGTAATTACAAATGTTGTTGTAATGTCACACTAGCTTGAGTTTTTTCCCTGGGTCAGGGTCTTTGTCTTCTAGCTTTCACTTACATGGTGTTTCTTAGATTCATTAAACAGCTCATTTCTGTTTCAGGAGAAATTAGAGGTGTGAAATCTTATCTCAGGGAGTTGGTTTCTGCACAGACCTTCTTTGGTGGCTCTTACTGTTACTGTAGGTCATTGCTGGCCTCGTGCCCTGATGCAGTGAAGAGCAGTGAGTGCCAGGTTAATCGGCCCTTACTATATTGAAAACCAAAGCCAGTTGGTTTCAAAAAACAAAAAGAAAAAAAAGATTATAAGCTGCTGGCTTGCTGAGGAAAGTACCAGGAGGGAGTTGTTTGTGCCGATGTTGGCTCCAGAAAGATGAAGTAGACAGAAAGAGATGTGTGTTTGGGTTTGAATTCTCTGCACCAAGGCAGAAAACCAAGACTTGCATGCTGTGATAAAGTCCCCCACAAATCATAAATGTGCGCAAATCCACTATAACAGGAAACTCTGCCAGTTTGGGTCCAAATAGCTGTGAGGAGGTTTTTGCTGTTGCTCTGAGCAGTGGTAATAGTCTACTCTGGTGCCTTAAGCCCAGAGACACAAGAAATCCTGGCAGTAAAAATGCTTCCTCCAGTAACACCTTCCAGCCTGGCATTGCTTAATGTGCTGTGAGATCACATGAAAGCAGCTGCTTCTCACCATTACAGAGGACACATTACTCCTCTTACTCGGTTTTAGCACATGGAAACCACAAAATAAGAAAGAAAGCAATTCAGGGCTAAAATACAACATTTCCACCTCCACATGCAGGAAACAATAATAGTTCAGTAGTGCTGGCATGGAAGGGACTGATCTCAGCTTTATTGTATTGGGAAAGTAATAAACACCCATATTAGAAGAGCTGTAGGTCACTTCGTTCTTCCCACACACCCACTGTGGTCCTCCTGTTTCCTGTCTCCTTCCATCCCATGGAAGAGCTTAAATAACATGAAGGATGTACTGTATTGCATGCCTGTAGTGGCTAGAAGGTTGCTGAGACCTGGGACACATTTTGTCCATGGCACAGTAAGAAAAAACAGTCTGTGCTCCAAAAAGATCCTTCATTGAAAGAAGTATCTCTCCTAAGTGGTTACTCCTGGTAGAGAAATGCCCAGGCTAGAAGAAACCCCAGCTGGTAACTCCATCCCATGTCATGAAGTGGAGACCCACCAGCCAGAGGACATGGATGGACCAAAGACGGCACATACCCTGTGCAGAATGCAAGGCATGAAACTGCGATGAGACCAGCTCAGAATGCCCTCCATGTCAGTTGGAGAAGAACAACCTTTAGACATGTCTTAGGACATGCTCAACAATGGAATAGGACAAAAATCCAGATTCACAGAAAGGAGTGGTCTGCCAGATGATCTTCAAGCAGTTAGGACAATGGAAGGATTTCAGAGAGTTTTTTTTTTTTTTCCCTAAAGCTGAAAGAGGAAAGGCTTACAGAGCAAGGTCAGCATTTTGGTTGCAATTTCAAATTTTCATATTTATATCTGAAAAAATAAATACCAGGTATAGAGTTGAGTTTTTATTCTGGCACTCAAGCTAGCAGGGATGTAAGAACTCAGATTTGAGCCTTCAATTTCATTGCTAAAAGGAAATATTCAATATGAGCTATGCTACTAGGATAATACTGACATGTGTTATGCTGGACCTCTCAGAAGGAAACTCACCTACTCGGAATGCTCATTCCTTTCCAACTCTCCTTCTTTTTGCCATCCCTGGAAGAAACTCCTGAATAAATCTGATCTCATGTTTTCATTCCTGGAAGACAGAAGTCTTGGAGAAACATCTTCCTTTGCTCCTAAAAGGACTGTGGTAGAGAACATGAATTATGGTGTATCCTGTGGCTGGCAAGAGAATGTCAGAAGTGGGTACCTCTCTAGAGACAGAAATCATAGGTTTCCTTCTTCCTTTTGGTGAAGCCAGAGGTATTGTGTGTGGTGTGGCTGTGGTTTTGTTGTTCAACAGGGCCTGTTACCACTGATTCAGATTTCAGGAAAGGCAAGGCAAGAAATTCCTTCTCCTTATTGTTTGTTTTTCAGAATGGAAGTGAGTGTCGGAGTGTCCTGACTAACTTTATGGGTAACTTGTTTCCTAGAAGTGTTGAAATGGATGATCTGGAATAGACAGAGCTTGGCTTTTGTCTCCTACAGCTGGGAGGGATAGGAATTTTGCTCTTCCATTGATATTTGCTGGAATTCACATCCCCCTTCTGAATCAGTGCCTGCAGGTCAGGAGGTCTAAGTTCAGGTCATTTTGCTGGTAACAGCTAAAGGAATAAAAATCCTTTGCAAATGTAGAATTCTGACGTTGGAAGTGGATCGCTTCAGAGAAGTTTAGCCTGCCCTGAAGTCCTGCAACACAGCATTGGATAAATACGTTCTTTTAATATTCTGTGCTTCAGCTGAGAATTGTTGG
>VZRU01002639.1:42863-73385 GCA_013398155.1 Pedionomus torquatus | reverse complement strand
TTTGCTTTAGTTGAGAATTTTTTGTTTTTTTTTTTTTTTTTTTTTTTTTTTTTTGTTTTTTGTTTTTTTTGTTTTTTTTTTTTTTGTAATTTATAGGTCTGGGTTAATATTGGGAAAGAATGAGTGGGATTAAAGAGACTTCATTTTTTTTTTTTCAAGTAGTCTTTCAGTACAACAGGTCAAGAAGCAGATGCTGTTATTCCATCAACCATGTCTGTTGACCACAATAAGTTTGGAAATCCAACAAGAAAAAGACTCCACAGTGTTTTTTATGTGGGCCATTTTTTTTGTTGTTATTTCTAAACAGATTGTTCTGAAGCCTACCCCTTCCAGCCAGCCTTTCTTGTTTATATCATTAAACGTTAGAGCAAACAGAAGACCACTAGTATCTTCTCAACTGGGAGCATGAAAGCTCATGTCTTTTAACTTCACAAAGTCATGATTTTCTAAAAGCTTAGAGTGTCTGTTGCTTTTTCATAGTGAAATTAATACATTCTTGTTCTTGCAATTAACTCTTTTCCTCTCCCTGTCACCATTCTGTCAGACCCTGCTCAGCCGAGTTTTGGATTGGCTGAAGATCTGATGGGACCTGCAGGAACGCTCTTGTCTGATGTTACTTCAAGAAGAGGAGCAATGGAATGTCAATCTCTGTTGCTTGCATGTAAGTGCATTTTATTTCCCTGTGCTTCAGGTTTTATATTCAGCACAGCAGGTCTCATTCTCTGCATCTTCCTGCCCAGCCCAGCTTTTCTGGCTGGAAAACCTCTTTGTTTCACAACTTTTCGATGGCAGTTTTTATAAGGGGATGCTTCTGTCAATAGCAACCTTTTGGGAAGGTTGCTGAGAGTATCCTGAAAAGCGTAACTGCGTAGCAAAGTGCACATGATAATAACCTTCACTGCTTGTTGGAACAAACTGGGAGTTGGTTTTGGCCACATGAATTATCCTCCTTTCCACTACCTCTCCCATATCTGCCTCTCTTGGACCATACCTGATGGCAGGCATGTTATAAATGGTTAAAACCAGCATGTCACACTTCTTGTTTATAATTAGACGTGAGATTATATTTTGTCTATCCATTTGAAAGCCATTGCATTGAGAACCAAAAGCGTAGCATCGCTTAATGTTTATTGAATAATTTGCTCTTGGTTTCTTGCCCATAAAGCAGCATCTAAAAGTAAAAAATAGCATGCACTTAGCTTGCATTTTCTCCTCATGCTGACTCCCCCTTCTGTTTTATTTCAACTTTCTCTAGAACATGTCAATAAAGCATACAATAAAAGCTTACATGGTAATCCAGCTTTTCAGAGACCAGCAATGCTGCAGTTTATTTAGTTGCCAAGTAATTACCAGTTTGAAGCTGCAGTTACTCTCCCAACTTTTTTTTTTTTCCAAACAGGAAATATCATCCCCTGAAGGGTAGACAGATCTGTAGTTTTTTGAGATAGCTTAATGCTCTTGTTCATCCTGTGGAGAGTGTGCAGACTCAATGAGGTCAATGGGAAGTTTGTCTTCCCTTGCACCAAAGTCTTCAGCCAAGTGTGGGAGATATATCGAGCTCCCTGCTTTTCTGTCTGCTGTCCAGGTGGTGCCAGACAAGTTGCTTTAAGCTGGGCCAGCAGAATTAGTCTTATCTTCCCACTTCTAAAGTGACTTACTTAAATTTTACAGCTGCAACACCCAGCTCAACTGCCAAAGAATTCTAACTTTCCATCACTAAATGTTCTTAAACAGCTAAATACCTGTGCCTGGGACCTTAAACTGTGGCAATGTTAAGGAGTTAAAAGTTTTAAACTTAGTAATAGGATCGTAAGAGAAGGCTGTCTCACCTGCAGGGATTACTTGTAGACCAAATCAGAGCAGCTGCAAACGGTGACCTAGAGGAGGTGGCAATGCAGAGGTAAAGGCATTCATTTGGAAGAAGACTCTCTTTGAGTCTTTGCTCAAATGAGATCTCATGTATGTTGTGTGAAGCATTTATTGGCTAAGACACAAACCCCACATCTCTGACCTTCTCTCAGTGGGTGCTTTTGTCACGATGCTCTGAAGCCTGGCTGGTCAGAGATGCAGGTTTCTTCAGGCAAAATGTCCTCAATTTCCTGATGTTATAAGGAAACACCCTGATCATTCAGATACTGGAAAGATCTGTAGATAAAATCATAAGCGATGCCAAGGATCAGACATGTAAGAGTGCTACAAATGGATCGTGGCTACTAGAGTGATCATGTATGAAATAAAGATTTACAGTAATTTTATGGCTGGCTGGCATCTTTTAGTGTTGCAAATGTACACCCTTTAATCAGTGGACTTCCATTCACTTTTTCTGTGGTGATCTGTCCAAGAAGGCCTAGGGTGAATGGTGCTTTCTGAACCAGAACTGTTAAGGAGGTACCGACTCATCACGATAATCTCTATGTGCTCCATGTTTTAACTAATCCAGCAAAATTTTAAACCTATTACCATGTAGCCGCGTGGCTCTTTCCTCTGTTTTGTTCTCCCTATTAGGAGCTCTATGCTGTGTTTTCACAGGTTTAGGAACATGGAACTAATATAGGGAGAGGATGGTGATTGCCAGGCTAAAGTCTTCCCTGATCCAAATCTGTTTCATCAGCACTGTATTTTATCAGATCACTGCAGCAGGCGAAGTACAAGAAGTAACACCAAATGGCAAGCAGGTAAGACATTCCCATTGATTGTGTGTCCAGATACTACAAGCAAAAAAGGGTATGTCAGCCATGTGTTCCTTTTCAGAGGGGAGGAGGATGACATCAGGAAGTCTCTTAATCCTTGCTAGGTTGCCAAATGTTGGAAACTTGAAAGATTGCCAGAGAGAACTGGGATCAAAAGCATTAGCATTAACGTTTTTTTTTGTTTTTTTTTTTTTTTTTTTTTTTTTTTTTTTTTGGTAATAAAGCTACCTATCCTGTGGAAAAAAAAAAAGGAAAAAAAGCCCTGTAGCTTGGTGATATATCTGTCTCTGAAAAATATTTGAGTAGAGTTCTTAAAATACTCCATTAGTCAGTATACGATGATGATTTCTGAGTTCTTTCAAGTGGTTTTTTTGAAGCTCCATTAGATAGTATGAGACAATTCACACTGGTCTTAGATGCCTCTAAGGGAATCCAGACGGAGAAGCAAGAGGGCATAACTCAGAAGGGATTTTCTAACCACTCTGACGATCTTATGTTTTCAAAAATAAATACATTCTTAATCAATCTGGAAAATGATACAAAAAGATCACAACAACTTGTCCTTACAAGAATGTACTTCGAAGAACACGCTGTACTTTCATACTGAAGTATTTTATTTTCACTGCAAAATATTTTGAAACAGAGCTTTCCTGCAGGGGTTATTTATCCAGCCTGTGTGGTTTAGGAGCACTGCAGAGGGTTTTAGGTGTTCCTTCCCTGCCTCACGGGGGCCTGGGGTGATCAGCAGAACCTCATAAGCAGACCATTTAGGCACTTCAGGTGGGAGCCATAGAAGGAAATGGTTGATTGTGGCTCAGATCAACATGTCTCAGTCCAAAGTATAGACCCTTAATTTCCCCCTCTTTGGCTGTTGTCTGGTCAGAAAGCCCCTGGAAGTCCATTGGCACCTGCATTTCCACAATGAGCATTCTAAGGCATCAGGATGTCCATTTCTGGTGCCCTGCCTGCTGGTGTCTTTGGGAAAACCAAGCCCTCAAGAAAGGTAGAAGCAGCAATACAGATGTCCATCTCACCCCATTTGTATCCTTGGACCATGGGCACTCCTCCATGAAGCATTTGGGTCCTCCTCCATTTGGCCTCTCTTCTTCAGAGATATCTGGCTACAAGGAGAAGATGTTCCCTGGCCTTTTGTAGTCATCAGGCTCAGTTTTGGAAAATGTATTGTGTGTACTATATGTGGATAATGTGTCCTTTCCTTTTGTGAATTTTGACTAAGGAGCAATACAAAAGGCAGAGTCTTAGGAGAGATACCTGAAATTAGGACATCTGTCTCCCCAGTGAATGCCTCAGCTGATACTCTGCAGTTGAGCTCTTGCTAATGCTCTTTTTCTGGCCTAGTGAAGCTTGATGTTCTTCTTATGTAATGTCACCCAGAAGAACCCAGCGCCCAAAGCCCAGAAAATGATGTGGTGCCGTGATAGGCAGAAAGAGATGCTTGTCTCTTGGTTGTGGAGAGAGCTAAAAGAAGGTGTCCAGCTTCCTGAGTGAGTCAGGAAGGTTATTGTGTAGGGCTTGCAGTTACCTCTGTTATGTGCACTTTGAAAGTGAGCTTTCTGCCCACTGCATCAGTGAAATGAGAGACTTGTATTGCCATTTCTGTTTCATTGGCTTGAGCTTTTCTCTGAAGGCTTCCATATGGGACATCATTCACTGCTGTGAAGTCCTCAGATGTTAGCAGGGTATGTGGCCCCAATGTTATTGTGATTTATTGACTTCACAGATCACGGAAGAGCTGTGGGAAGTCCCTAAACCACTGACCACTGGCCTCTGGGAGGATGTACTGGGGAAAGCCCTTGAACATCTCCCCTTCTCCATTCCACCATTAGCCGGGTAGGAGCCTGGGTACTGTGCTGGCTGAACTTCTGTTCCAATGCAGAAAGGCAGTTCCCATAAGCAGCAGACCAACATCTGTCAGGCACTTCAACTGCAGCTCATAATACTTTAATTTTTCTCTTTGTTCTCTGTCTTTTATCCTTTGATGACTCACCAGGCCACCCAAAACTGAATCTTCTTCCCTGTGTCTTCAGAGCAGGCACTTATCAGCATCTTGTGCAGTAGCACAGCATCTTAAGAGACAAATGCTCCCCTGAATTCTGGGGAAAAGAGCAGTAACAATTCTCAGAAGGTTTATTTAAACATGGCTGTTTATTTTCACTGGAGATTGAGTTACCTTCCCTTACAGGAGTAATGTTTTTGGAATCCTCCTCAGTTCGCCTATAATAAATCACAGTTGTCCAAAGAAAAGGAGTAGGGCTCTTTGTCATTTTTCTTTGCTTTTCCTCCATCAGCAAGCAAAGGAAATGCCCCGAGAAGGATCATTTATAACTTTCTTTTGACGTTGTTGGCAAGTCCTTTGCATGTTAGATAAATTACTGCCCTATCTCTGGGCAGTTGGAGCACAAAGCCACAGCTCTCTTTTTTTTTCTAATTGTGGATTGGCAGGACCTCTACTATCAGGCAAGGCAGAGAATACAGAAAACAAGAAGAAAGTATCACAGCTGGATCTCAGAGAGGGTGGCACGGGTGGAGGGAGGAGACCCCAGGTCCTGTTATGACTTCAAGCCGTATATTTGTTCCAGCGTTTGCCGACAACCACATGGACAACATTTTCTTGTTGGTATTGTGGCTTCTTGTGAATCATGGGCTTAATTTCTCAGTGTGGGCAAACAACAATGTGAAGTTGCACCCAGGGCTCTTTAATTCTCTCCAAGGAGATGGCATTTGGGCTGTAGCAAAGACCTCAGGGAAGAGCAGGCTGATGGTGAAGACTAAGACTTCAAAGAAGTACTGAAATGGCTCTGACTCTTCTCATCCCCTTTTTTGAGCAGCTCTTCATTGAGATTTGCTGCCATGGGCTAAACTGCTTGGAAGCGTTTGGCTGACAGAACAGCTGGAACTGGTAATCTCCAGCATCTAACAGGCTCTATTATGATGACCTTTTTTATTAATTTTTTTTTTCTTTGCACTCACTCCTTGGTTTTCTTCACAAAGCTCTGAAAAGCTTTGATAACTATTTTTTGTGTAAACATGAATTGTACAGCTAGATAAACTGAGGCTATATAAGTAAGGCAGGATCGTATCATGCCTCAGCAAGTGAGCAAAGGGAGAGTGAGAAAACAGGGTGAAAACCTGGCTGAAACAAAGATCTACCATTTTAAATCTAATTTCCTCGGGAAAGTAGTTTTACAGTACCCGTCTCCCTAGCCCAAGTCACTTCTTTGAGGACTGAGACAAAACAGTGCTGGGAAATGTGATATAACTCCAAATAAATATCTGCAAGATGGCAGATGTGGGAATGTTTTGCAGAATAAAAGACCCCATTCCCAGCACTGACCACCATTAGTGTGGTAGAAATACCTTTATTTGGGAACCTGGAAGGCCACACTTTGGTGTACTTGGGCTTAAAAATGGTGAATGTTCAATTCTTTCTGCTGGGTAGTTTTGTTTCAGCTACTTTGGAGCCCTCGATGTTATTAGACCTCTCTGAGTATCGTGGCAAAAAGGTGCTGTGCTTCAAGTGGCAGTTATCCATGAGCAATGTGTCTTCAGGTAAACTTTGAACGTGACCATACTTCAGAGCTGACCAAATCCTCAAGAAAATAAGAAAGGTATGATTACTTTAGGGAAGGTTTTTTCCTCATTTCCAGTCTCCCTCTCTCCTTCGCAGGGTTTAGGATTTACAAGAATGTGGGGGGGTGTATGGTTCAGCAAAAACATTTCCCCAGATTAGGTGATGCTTCATTCTTTGGTCTCCTTTAAAAATATTGTAAGAAATTTCATCAGACCATGAAACTTAGAATGTTAAGTTAGAGTCTTGCACAAATAATCCAGATTTTGGGGATCTTGTCATACTAAGTGGATTCTTTGGCATCGATTAGTTTTATTATGGAGGGAGCCACAGCAGAACCACATTAGAAAAAGATATTGTTACAACGCTTTCAGTATCAACAAAGTTACTTGAAAAGGAATAATGTATTCCAGACAGCTATTAAGAATGTCTGTGCTTTGTAGAAGGATTTTTTTGTTGTTTAGTTGATTTATTATGGAAAAATTTGGGATAGTTTAGATTTCTGTCAAGCAGTCAGTAAACATGAAGATAAGGTTAGTCACAGAACAAGCAGCCTGAAAGGCTACTTTCATTTAATTCAATTTGATGGGTTTTCATATTGGTTTTATTTCTTTTTTTCTCAAGTATTGTAACTAATTTCTCTGTGTGAAAATGGTATAGTTACTTCAGACATTAGAAATGCTGGGTTATGTCCAGGGCTTTTCCACACCACTGGCAAGTGATGGGACCCCAGTTACCTGTGCAACTGAGTGGGTGTTATGACAGGTGTTGATGTAACTGATGAGATTTTGAGGTGCTTGAATAAAAGAAATCTCAATTTGTGATGTATATATCACCCCAACATTTCTCACTAGACCTGTGTGTAAGCTGGGCAGCGAAACGAAGCTGTTGGAAACGAAATAGAAAAGATAGCTTGAATTTGGCTTTGCTCTTCTGCTGAATGTGTTGGAGGGAAGTCTAGATGCTGTTAGGTCAAGCTGAAGGTACCGTAAGCTCACAGGGGCTTGGTTTCTACAAGCTGCAAATCACTGCGGCTCTGTGGGCTCCTTCTTTGTCCTGGTGCTCTGAGAGCACTGATGGTCCGTATAACTCTGAGGATACGTGTAGCATCTCTTTTCCATTACTGATGCCCTTCTGTACCAAGTGATACTGCATGTGAGGAAGGGCAGGAAACACAAGACTGGCACCGTCCCTGGATTGTGCCAATGAGCAACAGCGCAGGTAAAATATTACCTTGAGCTGTCTTGCACAGGACGTTTTTTAAACCATCCTCTGGCTTTCTGCTTTGGCAGGGATTTCACTGCATGGTTTCACGCCTGGCCCCAGGCACGGCAGCAAGAACAAAGACTGTTGTGATGTGCTTCGGCTTTTTATTTTCTGTTCTTCTGAAGACTTGCTGTATCTGGGCTCTCTCCCAGCTTCTCCTTAGGCCATTGCTGAGGCCCTTTGAATCAGGTATTCACAGGCCCCAGGGGGCACTGGGAAACATGAGGATGGGGACAGCAGTGGGATTCAGGCAGGCTGAATCTGGATGTTGCCTCTCTTGAGGAAAGTCCATGGTGACCTCCTTTGATAGAGCTTAATGCTCTTCACAGCTCTCTCTCTGCAGGTCCCCACAGCATCCACCCAGCTTTCCAGCCACCGGATTTTTTCCCTGAAGACTCTGTTTTGGTTTTGTATATTTCTCCAGCAGGCATTAGTTAAGCTGTTCACTAAAAGGCTTTTGAAGACATTCCCCAGAGTTGGGGGATGCTGAGCATCAAGTAGTGGAAGAGCTCAAGGAGGTTTATTAGTCCTGGACAACCAGATTCCTGTTTCATATTTGAAATAGATCTGCAGCTGGTTGGTTAACAAAATATTATGCTCAGGATAACTACCTGAGCCACCTCGCCAAGCCAAAAAGTCATTGTAGAGCACCAGAAAAGCCAATATTAAATCCAGAGACATCAACATTAGTAAAGTAAGACTAAATTATCTCCAGCTGGCTCTGCCTTTTGCCTGAGGCACAGAAATAAGTAGCTCACTTGAAAAGAAGAAAAGATGAAGGCTGTGTTAATGAGGACCATAAAAAAGCTGGTACCTCAGTCACGTTCTTTTTCCAGTCCTATCAAGTTCAGTTTATGACAATTTCTTAGCTCCCATCACTTGCCTGCCAGTCACTCCACCAAAGCCTAATTTCTGTGGCAGTAAAAGGACAGTCAGCAGCACCAGTGGAGAATCAGAGACATGAGCTACTCCTGCTTCCAAGGATGGCTTTGTGTAGGTGACTAGCAGAGATCCATTGAAACTTATGTTGTTCTTGATTCAATTAGCTGGTTTTAAATCTTAATTATATGTTAAACTCAATGAGAACTTGCTACCAAGTGCTTCTGTCCTCACTGACCAGCATGATTGAGTGCAAGTCTTGAAATGTGTAGGGAAAATGATAGAATCATAGAGTCATATAATGGTTAGAGCTGGAAGGGGTAAGCACTGGATACTGTTCTATGCTGTGTTTTAGAGCAAATTAAAAATCAGTCTTAACCTGGATATTCAGACACGTTCATTTTGTCTTTCTGCTCAATTTTTGCAACAAAACTGGTCTTAGAAGAAACAAGGACTTTGGACATGAACTATTTACTGCTGAGACATGTAAAGTCTGCTTTTACATATGTTATCATGATGCCACTATTATTTTTAATTATTAAAATCTGGAAGTTCTTTGAAAAACCCTACTTGCCATATGAATCTATGTATATAAGCCACCACACTGAAAATGCCAGTATTTACATATCCATCACTTATGATTAGAGACCTTTTCCTCTTATTTTTGGAAAGCTTCATGAACCCAAAAGGTCCACCAGATAAAACACTTTGGGAAGAGATGTATGAGAGGCTTTACTTTTGAATGATGACACGAGGAAAGCAAGGAAATGCTTCTTAAGTGCACAAAGGGGTACAGAACAACATAGCTGCTTATAGAAACATAGCAATTGCACAGCACTTCAGTATGTATTGTTGGGTAAAGTGGAGATGGATATAATGAGGCATAGAAAACACAAATGCAGTTGGCTGGGATCATGGAGTGAGTAATTATCCCCATGGGAAGATAGCAGGTGGATTAGTTACTGGGCTGCATCTGCAAGAAGCAATTAAAGGGAAACATCTGTTTCACATCATCCATTTCTTCTTTTCCAGGATACTCCTCCAGTTTGTCTCTCTGATATTGCAACCTGGAGACAAGTCATTTCTCTAATGAGACTGTGCAAACATCATGTGTTCCTTTGTGGAAAGAAGTGGAGATGGCCAGGAGCAACAGGACACAGTAAGTAACATCCGGAAACATTGCCTGACTCTCTTGTTTTATTTTCTGTTGGATTGTGCCTTGTTCCAACCCCAAACAAATCTGTTTCCAGTGACTCGAGAACAGTCCTGTTAGAGGTGCAGAAAGTAAAATAAATCCAGGAGCCAGCTCTGCTGAGTGACTCATAATATCTCTGCTGCCATCTTGAGTAAGAGGAAAGTCTGAGCATCAGATGAACCTTTTCCTCATTCACCGAGCTGCTTGCAGTGGATTTGGTTAAATTAGCCACTAATATCTGGTGTGTGTGATGCCTTGTGAAGTCTTTGTTTGCACCAGGAAAAGGTCACTGTCTTCAGCAGTTCTTCAGGGTACCCGTGGCTGATGCCGAGTGTCCTTTTTCTCACGAAAACTAATAGCAGCTGAAATGCAAAGTGCAGCATTTACATGCTTTTTCTTTGGGCCTGCCTCATGTATTATTACAAGCATGTTTTCTTTATGCTCTGGATGGATTTAATTGGGCTGGATTCTGTTCAAGTTTCTGGTAAATCTACAATAACCCTGCTTTAGGTGAGCTGATTTCAAGAGTGCTGGTGTGGACCTACATGTGTGTAGTTAAGAGAATGGTTTCCCCCTGCCCTAATTTTGATAATTTCTCACCAAAAATTATCAGCCAGCAGCCCGAATCCGATTGTCTGTAGATTATCACAATGTATAGGGATCTAATAGCTAACAGAATATAGACATAAAAACAATTTTTCGAAGTGTGGAATTCATTATTTAATTTATCAAAGTTGTGGTCTTGGGTGGGTAAACATTGCTTTCTCTGAAAGCCACTTATCCTTATTGCTCTTGTCTGGGACTTAGTTTTTCAAGCAAGGATTAGACTAAATTTCTGTAAAAAGATTTAATACACGACCAGAAGTATGGGGTTTAGCAATGCACATCAGAATGTCATCTACTGTGCCTACAGCAGACGTTGCTTGGTTTCTTAATATCTTAAACTGAACCCATCTATCAGCTATGCCAGTATACTATTGGAATAACTCCACTTGGGGAAGAAATGTATCCAGCCTCCTTTAATATGACAAAAAGTAACAAATGACACTCTTTCTTTGATTTGAAGTACAATGAAATTGTCATTTGGCATGAAGGGCTGCAGCAATACTAGAACTCTTTTTGCCTAATCTCTGTTTAACAGATAAAAATATAAATATTTCCAGTGCAATAAGAGCGTATTAAAGCAGGCTATTGCCTGAGGAAGTGTGCCTTTGGGATTTTTTTCTATTCACTCCCCTGGAAAAAGAATGAAAAAATGTATAATGTAAAAATTATACTAAAAATATTATGTATTTAGTGTTATATTTTCTTCTAAGGGCTAAAAGACTAAATGTATAAACAGAGTATTGCAACTATGGAGTGTAAATTTCTTACTGCTGCCAATCTAGTCATTCATGGGGGCCAATGTAAGTTTGAAATTCCTAACTCAAAGCAAGCAGCAGTGCTGGAGAAGTCCTGTTTTATAAAACTGGGAAAAGAGAACCCTAGAGTAACAGTTATCTTCCTTAGCATGTACCTTCTGTGCACTCGAAGAAATTCTGGCCAAAATGGACTGAAATCAGTCCATGGTGATAGTGTTTCACTTTAAGTTCATGGACAGTGTCTTGTAGACAGTGTCTTATAGATGTCAATAAATAATTTTCAGTGATTGCCACAGCCTCTCTTCTTTTGCATGAAGGAGTCAGTACTGTGGATCAGCTCCCTGGCACCTCTTTAAATTAAAACAATTAGATACATGATTAAACTCTCTATTCCCCTGTGAGACCTGGATTCAGGTGTATCTCGTAATGCAGAGTAATGATCCTGTGGGAAAGGTCTGCATCTTGTACTGAGCAAAATTGGACTGTGTTTCCAGCCTGGACAACCTGCTTCGCTCCTTGGTTTTTCTTCCTGCCTCTTGTTGACTTTGTTTATTATAATCAGGGACCGTTTCTTACTGCATTTCAGAGCAGCACCTGGTCTAGAAGCATCCATCCCCTAAGTGCTGATAGAGTATAAATAAGAGCAATAAAGAGCCTTTTCCCTGTGCTAATATTTCATTGGTGTTTTTATGCAGAATTTTGGCCTGGAGCAAAGTATAATTGGCAGGCAGCTTTTAATTGGGGAGGCCACACTGACCTATTTCAGCCATGGACCACAGAATAACAAACCCATGTTCTGCTCTAAGCATAAGTGAAATCAGAAGTGAAGCTTGGGTTTGAGAGCTCCTCCAGGACATAAGAGTGGTTTTGCCCTTTCCCCCCCCTGAAATATCTGAGGAGAAAAAAAAAACAAAAAACACAAAAACAACAACCAACCAAACAGGAGGACAGAGAAAAGGTTATTCTACATGACACTGGAAAAAAAGTTATAACAGTAGGAGTTCGAGTGCATTGCCTGTTATTGCACTTTAGCTGTGCTCCCACAGATCCTGTTAGTGCAGATGCTGCCCCTCCTTCATGGGCTCCTGAAAGTAATTATTATTAGAGCTGGTAAAGACCTTCCATTTGTCTTTTCATACTTTTTCCTCTGTTTAATTTTTCCTTCTCTCTTTCAAAATTGTAAATAACATGAGGACGTAGGTTAGATAGAAAACAGAATGACAGATGTGCCAGCTTGTGATCAGTTTGGCTGTCACAGGGTAAACCCAGGACAGGGCAAGAAATGGCTTCCCTGTCCCATCTGCTCTGGGACAGCAGATAAGCCAGTAGACACAGCAAATATGGGTAATATGACTTTTGTATCCCATGTGTATATTTAGATACATGTATAATATATATTATACAAAATACATGCACACGTTATATATATTAACATGCCATATATACACATAGTACACAAACACATATTTATAAGCTGGAGCTAGTTCTCAAAACGTTGAAAAATCCCAATTCTGTATCCTGGTATATATTCTTTCCTTTCTCTTTCAAAGTATGTTGTAAATGTCACNGATGTTTTTTTTTTTTTTTTTTTTTTTTTCCCCCCCTGGTTTACAGCAAGTAAAACAGCAACTCCTCTCCTGCAAGACTAGTGGGATTTTTTTTTTCCCCTGGAATGACTGTTGCACAAGCAGAACTACCAGCAGCTAAAGTGTAATTGCCCTGGCTGTCAAGGTAAGCAAGCATTGAGCTTTCTAGGAAATTTTCATTAAAGGAAGTGAGTGCATGGCCAAAGCCGAAAAGTGGGGGAAAGGGAAAGCAGAAAAATTGGGGGTTTTGGTGGTTTTCTTTGCCTGCTAGTCAGTGTTTAGCAGTATGAACTGCTGTATTGACAGATGTTTTCCAAAACAGTGTTGGTGTTCAGAAATGGAAGTTTGGTGTGAGACACAAGTTTTCACCTCCCTGTTACTTTTAGGCAAAGGCAAACGATCAGGTGGAGAGTGGCTTTGACCTATATGATTGCAGTCATGTTCATAATAATAATAATAATAATAATCCCTTTCCAAATAAGACTGTGAAGAGCAGAGATGAGCTTCCTCCTTTGCTGCACTCTTTTCAAAGTCCCTCCCAGAGCTGTTGGACACATGGTAAATATGAGCCTCTGAATGGGCTCAGGTGTCCAGGTCAGGAAGGTTCCTCCTTGTCAGAAAATTAAATCCACAAGGTATTTTTCATAAACTGAAGGGTTTTGTGCAATTTGTCTGCTGATGTGCCCCTTTAGATTAGATTTAGCTGGATATTTACACCTTTTGAATCTATACAATCTTACTGAACTAAGTGGGTCAAATTATGATCTACAAAACTCCACTGATGCCAGTACTATACCCAAATAAAAAGACTGGTTCAGTGTGACCACTGGCCATATAAATTGGTACATGACATAAAAAATGCATTTCATATGTGTCCCTGAGACTGTGACATTTACTACACGTTTGGGTTCAGAAGACTTGCTAAAAACTCTGCTTCAAGGGAATTTTGACACTGCGGCTACTTGTGAATGAAAAAACGAGGACTGTGTCATTTGCTGGTTAACTCCAATTTTTAAATGATTCATTTGATGTCACACAGTCTTTAAGACATGAAATCAGTCTAATTAAAGACATTTGTGAAAAATATAGCCTATATGATGGATATAAGGAAAACATACTTTTCCATGTGAGTGGTAAAGCCCACAGCCGCAAATACCTCTCCCGTTTAGTAGCCTCAAAAATGCATCCATAAATATTATTCATCTCAGTGGCCTGCAAAGATTTATCAGGGGTTATAGCTTCCTGACAACATCTGTGAAACGAGGAGTTTTGTGTATGTGCGTGTTTGTCACTCAGCAAACAGCCACTTTCTTTTACTATACCCATTAGTCTCAGAGAGCAGCAATTATGAGTAAGGCAGTCCAGAAGAGACTGAAGTGTTCAAAAATGGATATTATGGGGAAAATATAGCTTGATGTTTACGTTAATTTCTCCAATTCAAAGCCATAAAAAGCGTCTTTCCTACGCGTCAATATGTTTATTTACCTCTTCTCTGTGGGAGAATCTTTTGGAAAGAAAAATCTGTCTGAATTTGCCCCAGATACTTTCAAAATAACTTCTTGTTTTGGATGAGGAAGGCAGAATATACCCACCTACAGATGAGTGCTGTAATCCTTTAGTGCCAGGAGTTGAGTAAGGTGTATCTGGTATTCATTGATTTTGATGAACAGCCACTTCTTGGTTTATAGGTACTGTTGAATCACTTTATCAGTGATTTCAGGCATCAGATTTCTTCATGGTCACTAAGGCTTTTTTTAAAAGAAAGGTCTACTAGAAATAAGAAAAAAGAAGTTGTTCCCCATGGGATGTCAGGCTGATAGCTTGTAGAGATTATAAGTACACTGGAGCGTGCTAAAGACTCTAAGTGTACAGATACAAACCCCAACAAACACCAGCATTTCTTTCAAACATTCCCAGAGGCTGGAGTGCCATTAATGTCACTCAGAGCTTTGGTTTGGGAAGGTACCACAGGATAAGCTACTGAATGACAGTTCTGGATTAAATATTTGCCGATGATATTCATTTTCTATCTTTTGACGTCTAGCTGAAATGGATGGCTTAAAATCACCACTTCTGAGTGTGTAACTGCAGAGCAGAGAGAAGCAGTGATTCCTAGGAACTACTGAGTATTCTCATCTCCTGTTGTAAAAACAGATAAAAAAGGGGCTGCTAGTAGACTAAGCTATCTTTTCCTATTGATTTTCTCATTTTTCCTCTTAGCTTATCCCTTGATGTTATACCTTAAGACTCATAGATATTGTCCCCAGTGCCTCATTAATTTGATATGGTAGCCATTTTAGATAATCCATCATTTTTTTAAAAAAATCAGTATTTCTTTAGATTTGTGCCTGTTTCAGCTTTCCAGTCACTTGCATTAATGAAGGGTTTTTATCCCCAGAGCACCCACAACATGCTGGTTGAGGATCTTTCCTTCTTTCCCTGATACTGAGCTTGAACAAGCTCTTTTGTGTTTGTGCAAGAGCTGCAAGATCAGATGTGCAAATATATAATAGATTGTTGCAGCTGAAGTGGAATTGACTTGCCTGGTTTTGTTTGTTTGGGTTTTTTTTGGAAGTGGTATGTCTTCTCTCTTTTCTGAGCTTCTCATATTTGCACTTGGTTTACTCTAGAAGACAACACTGAAAGGGGTAATTTGGAGGAACTCTGTATTTGTCCTGAATCATTAATTTATCTGAAGAACGGCAAAGCTAGAAAATCTAAGGGACAAGAACAGAACCAAAACTACCCAAAAAAATGCTGCACAGTCTCACTGGTAGGAACCTTGGTTTCAACTCCTTTGTTTACTGCAACACAGGTGACGATTCAGATGATCGCAGCCAAAGGTGAGCTCATTCTTGATGCTTCTCTGGAACCGAGCCAAAATCTATTGATGTTTCTCTCATGTGCCAAAAATATACTGTGAAGATATTGAGGGTAATGAAATCAAAGTTTTACAACTGGAAAGGATGGATTTTGGTGAAATTTGAAACCTCATGGTGGCAAAGTTGGACCTAGATTACACCAGTGAAATCTTAAAATACAAAGGAAAATCAATGAAAAAAGTTAAACGCATTTAAACCCGTGAGTAGGAATTTGTAAGATACAAGCCAAAAATCTAAGTCGTGGGTTAATTTTTGGAAATGTTGGAGGTTATGTTTCAAGATACATGAGCATGGCTTGGACAGAAGAATACCTTAGAAAAAGGGTGCCTTATAAGATAAAAAAGGGCTTATAAAATAAGAAGGGCATTCCCTAAAATAGAAAAACAGCAGCAACATAAAACACTCATCGTGCTTTCAGCGAGAAGTGAGAATTTGCACTCCTAACCTCCCACACTGGATCTGGGTCTTGAATAGCATTTCTGTTTTCTCTTCGGCTGAGCTAATGACAGATCTGAAGAAGTGTCAACACTGCAACCCAAAAAGCTCGAAGCGGCAGGAACGTCGTTTGCAGGGGAGATGGGAGTCATAGCAAATACGCTTTTCAAGGTTGGTTACTCCTGACTAATGGCATGTCATTTTCAGCAAGAAAAGCCAAAAAACTTGCCCACAGGCAGCAGAGTGTTCCAGGGGAGTCCCATGCCTACCCCAAGGAGCAGCCGGTGAGGTAATTGCTGCTCCCTCTCCCTGGCTCCTCTCTCCTCACCCGCTGCCAGCCCCGGTTCAGGCTGGGATATTTGCTTTAGTTAGGGGTTGACATCACCCATGGCTGAGGAATCCAGCCTAATTCATGATGGCTCTGTGTGTCATGCTCTCTTTTGGAAGGGGGAATTAATCTTATGTGACTTCCAAAAGGTCATCTACACTCCCCATTTGTTTAGAGATTGGCATCGTTATGCAATTCATCCCCAGTCTCTTGGAGTCTTAGTTTGGGATGAATCACCTCCAGACATGCCAGTTTTTCTTCAGTGGCTGCAGAGATGCTGATGTTTCCAATCTAGATATGAAGGCTAAATCTGGGATGGTGAAAATTAGGAGAACTGAGTCGCTCAGGGCTGTAGATGGGGATCTGGAAGAGGTGCTCTGTTGCAACCCCCTATTTTTCTCAAACTGGCATATATCAGGACTGGCGTGTGAAGAAAATATCACCTCAAGGGCAGTGAAGTGGGTGAATGAGGGATGGACTGTCAGTTTTTTTTCATGTGTTTTGGTTCTCCCTATTGTATTCTCCAATGCATACTTTCTGCTTCCAGTTCAGTGTTGAATAATTTGACTGTTTTGGAGGAATTTGGATTCATTTAGTCTAAACCAAAGCAGAACTCAGCCCAAACTCTTGCAATTATTTGAGTCTGGATTTTCCTATGTAAGCCCAGCTTAGGAAAGACTCGCGTGGAAAAGAAGTGGATCTCATTTTTGTAGGAAGCAGATGGAAACAGGGTATTTCCCTGCCAAAGAATGAATGAATTGCAAAATATACCCCCTGTGAGACACCAAAATAAGTTCACTGAAATAAGTTACGTGTTCATTTTGGTGAGTGAGCTGGAGTTTCACAAATGTGTTAATGCTTTCATGAGCTGATGATGTCAAAAATTACCTGTTCTGAAATCCTTATCTTTTCAGACCAAATGTGTTTTTCCCCTACATTTGTCCGCTTTGCTACCTGGGACATAACTTTCCTCCTGGTTATAGAAGGTAAAATGAAGCTGATCATGACTTTTGAGATCTCAGCCACAGGCATTGAGCAGAGAGCAGGTTGCCAAGGGTCTCAAATTTAAGTCTAGTACCGTGACTGATGTTTGTAAACAAAAATAAGAACCAAAATATTTTTTTTCTGTTGTTTCTGTATTTTTTGTTTTGGTCATTACTAACTACTTTAGTTTCCCTCTCTCCTTCCGTGACTTTCAAAGCTCAATTGCAAATAAGAAATAATTTTGAAACCAACAGATATTGTTTTGCTCCTAAAGTATTTGATGAAGTGTGCTCCTTTTTTTTTCATCAGTATTTCAAGTGTTGTTCAGCTGATCTTTTTCAAGAAGGGAAAAAAGAAGTCCTCTGAAACAGCCCCAAGGAGTACCCGCTGATAGAGGTATCGGTTGATGTGAGGAAAAACATATCGTTTCAAAAATATTGCAGGCATTTCCTCTCTCTGTGAATTTACTCCTTATTGTGGAAAAGAAAGAAGAGAAATCCAGACTGGTGCCTGCAGGCATCAGGTGTTTGCTGTCAAACATTTGCCAGCAAGGGACAGGTTTGCAAAGGGCGTCGGACTCCAGGAGACCCATGTAGGCTGGGAAATGGGTTTTTATTCAGGTGTCCCAAAAAGGGAATTTATTTCTAAACCACTGGTGACCTGAGGCTATATGAAGACATATTTGCAGATCCAGTCATTATTCCCAGTGGGAGCTCCCATATCTCAACAGATACTCAGAAGTTCAGGCTGCTTCATTTTTTAGAAAACTAAATGAGCACTTAGCACTTCTGAGTTTTTGGCCTTTGCCAGATGCGTTGTAGCCAAGAATGAAGTTATATGAACTCAGAAAGAACCAAGCCATCAGGTTAACCTTTGGTCACCATAAGAATATAAGAATGTAAAAGGTCTTAGATTTATTCCCTAAATCCAATTTGGGTTTCGTCTGCACTGAGCAAGTTTGCAAAGGGCATCAGACCTGAAGTCATTGTCAACAGCAGGATCTTTGTGTGATTTGTGCTTGACAATTTGTAAAGACCAGAATTCAGAGATTCAGAGAGTCGATGAGGCAGGAACTCATGGGTGTCCATATGGTCATTGCCCAGAATCACGAGATGCTGAATTTCAGCTTTAAAACTCATCAGCATCCTCCATGATCAGCCCTGAGAATGTCCTGCATGTCCTGGTTTTTAAACATACAGTCTGTTTAGAACACATTAAATTAATTGGCATGATGTTCTTTTGAAAAATGGAAAGAAATTTCTAAAACTATTTATATTTTATGAATAATCACTACACAGACAAAATGTTTTAAGGAGGCAACAGCTGGAAGAACAAGCAGCTGCTCACTGTACTATGAAAGCCACAGCACTGTGGAAATGTAATATTTATTGTAATAAGAAATACCTGAAAATGTCAAGAGAGATTTTGCTGCTAAGTGTATCACAAAGACCATTCAGTGATACAAACTGCACCCAAGAAAGGAAGGAACTTATGTAATAGACATCTGGTCTAGATAAATGTGTCATGTTTGCTGTTGTAATTATATGCTAATGATATGATTTCACACTGCTTATAATCTCAGAAGCACTCTGTTTCTAATTATACATTACCCAGAAAAAAAAGGTCTTACTGACTTCTGCCTTTTGATTATTGTTTTTATCCAAACACCCTCCCTCTAAGTAGGTGATTTTATGGCTACAGTTGCTTCTGGTACCTGAGAACTGGAGCATCGGTGGATTTATGCTCACTATCTCCTGCAAGGCCAGGAAAGGGTATAATTATTGATGTATTTCAGATGGAGAAAAATCTTCCAAGCAGTAGTTGGGCTTTTTAAATGTGCATCTAAAAATCAAAGAAAACTTTTGTGCCAAAAATGCAGCTAGTTGCTTAAGTCTGCCTTGCTGCTTTGCATAGCTACAGGTCTTTCCTTAGGTTTTAGTGCCTTGCAGACCTCTCCCCATGTGCAGCAGTGTTATTTTAAAGAACAGCCTGGGGAGATGGATGTGCAGCTGCCATGGCTTCCAAACATCATCTCCCACCACTTACCTCGCCAAAGAAACGTTGTTCCTGGTGGCTTGCTTGTGGTACTTTGTGTTCTCTCCTAATTAATCAAAGACTTCTTATCTTTTCTGCACTTCATCTTGCTTAGCAAATATTTCCAGAAGCATTCAAATTTTATTTCTAGGAATAAGCTTCTTGGGTTATTGAGACCATGTGTTCATCAGAGCTTGCCCTCTGCCCTCCCTGCAGTACATATGAGAAACCATATTGATTCAGTCCCAGAGTGCTGTCTTTGAACACTGATACCATTTTTATTAAACATGACTCTGGGTTTTTTCTCCCTTCTCTGCTTTCTCTTGCACCCTCCAGTTACATCCAGCCTTGCTGAGTCAAAAAAAGGAATACATGGAAAACATTAAAGAGGCTTATGTCCATACGGAGGAGGAGTGACATCAATTTGGGAACTGGGAATGCTGTGTGATACCATCCAGTTTTGCCTTTGGTTATCTGTACACCAAAGATGCCTGTGCAGGTGAGTCAATGCACTCAAGGAAAAGACAGACACCCCCAGTCCTCTCCTCTCGCTGAAAAAATAGCAATGTTTTTTGCAGAAAAAAAACCCCAACCTGTTACCTCTGTACTCAATGCATTGTGGTCAACTCAACTATCAAGCATCAGCTCTGCAGCCCAGAGGGAGTGCTCTTACACAGAAGGTTTTCCACTCTTATAAGACTGTTTGCTAAAACTAGTGGGGGGGGCTGTAGGAACCCCAAGGGAGAGCAGTTGCTGCTGTTGCCAGTGGGGTTTCTCCTGGGGCTTCTCATGTGGCACACAGCTGCCTGGCTGCTCCCCCTTTGCAGTCCCAGCAGCAGTGTGGGCACCTGCGCTTAGCACATCCTCTCCTCCTCCTCCTCCTCTGAATGAGAAAAGGGAGCAATATGGGACAGGCAGATGTGGGGTTTTTTTTTTTGGTTTTTCTGCTTCCCTGATCCATTCTGGTAAAAATTCTTCAAACCCATAGATCTACCTAATGGGATTAATAGCTGTGAACCATGTTGGAATTATCTTGACCTGGGGTCATCACTTGACCTATACAAGGACCCAAGCAATCCCGTCTTTTCTCTGGGCTGAGACAAGATTAGAACTGGCAGAGTGGCAGAGAAAGATCAGAGCCTGACTTGCGTCCCACCAGGTCTCCTCTCACCCTAGAAGCAAGGATTTTCTCCCAGAGCCTTGTGCATTCAATGTAGTAGCCTTTGTTTGATCTGGTTGGCTTTTCTCAGCAGTGGCACACTCCAGGGAGGACCAGAACATCTGCATGCAGCTCAGAAACACACAATAGCTGTAGCCAAAGTGGTTCCTTGAGAGCCAATGTGTCTCTGCCCCATAGGGAGCTCAAGTCCTGGGAATAGTGTCTCAGCTAAGAGCTTTGGTTAACCCTAAAAATCTCTACCTTCAAATCTTTCCTTACTGTTGCCCCGCTCTGTGAAGGATTTGAGATTCCTCCTGTCCTGAAAGTGTCTCTTGCATGCTCAGCATGAGTTTGTGCTAGGGACTGATCAAAGCTGATGTGTGCCCTATGGGCACCCCAGGAGATGCTGTTGAGGAGAACAAAGGGACTGCAGGTTCACTGTCGTTCAGGGTGATGCCAAAGCACTGAAGACAAATACCAGTCCTCTCCCACCTGTCACCAGCCTGTTTCCCACGTCAAAAGAAGCTTTCCAAGGGCAGATTTGTATGTGTGACACTAGCTTGAGCCCTACTGGAGAGGGATCTCTCCCTGCTTCCCCAACCGGTCTGCTCTGTCAGGTTAAACCATTGTAAGGCAATGAAGAAACCAGCTAGAGTTTTTCTGGTTCTGCCTCATTGCAATAATGAACTGTGCTAAACATATGTGAGGGCACCTCAAAGCGAGTTAGATTTCTCCTGATGTTAATAAAACTCAGTCCCCACCTTGAATATAGATTGCAGTAGTCTTGCAGCTGTGACTCAGAAAGTGATGTAAGAAACCAACGAAAGGAAAAAGAAGAAACTATTCAACCCTCAGCAAAGTTTTTGGTACTCTTCAGGGCTGCGTTTGTGCTGGAGTGGTTTGGAACAGGGTGCTGACATCTGTTTGAAATAGACAGAAATGTCATGTAGTATCGCTCCAACACCACCTTCCATAACAAGTCAGTCCTGATTATCAATATGGATGAGATGTTGAAATCTGGTCCTGAACTATGAAATTTGTTCTGTAACCTTTTCTCGTTCTCGGTACCGTTTTCTCATTCCCAGAATGAAAAATTCCAAACGCATCCTCACAGCCCAGATTTCTTTGTAAATAAGTCTTGACTCTCACTTTGGACTGAGAGATCAAGAACATTGAAGGATGTCTAAAGCCATCAATATCAGGACAGGAGCTCAAATGTCTTCCCTTTGGGCTACAACTATTCAAAAGGATGGTGAATGTGAATATGGCTATTTTAACTGTGAGAGACCCACACAAACCTCCTCCTGGCATTGTAGAAGTGTGCCAATTCCTAGCTGCAATAGAAGTAGAGAATCAGCTGAGAGAAGTAGAGAAGCTGAGAAGCAGGCAGGATTGTGCCTATAGTGTAGCTCAAAAATATGTGCCAGATTAATAGGCATAATCAAGACTGACATTGAGTAAGAGGCAAGAACAACTAATCAGATGCTAACTTAGCTGATGCTGGCATTACTGAAAGCCTGGGGGCATAGTCCAAGGATAAAAACATAAGGTCTTATCTAACCAAGGAGTCATTTGTGTACCACTGGTTACAACACGTTCTTAAAAAAGGAAAGAAGGAAAGAAAAATATCTATGGCACATGAAATTATTTTATGCCCCAGAAATGATAAGGGAATAAAGCTAAGCATTCCTGCACCCAATCTTTATAGGGGAAAAGCCTACCTAGAGTTAACCCATTACAACATCCACTGTAAGTCTCCAGGATATGGAAAAATCCATTTAAAAAAAATAAAATAAAATTGGGATAAAATCAAAGTGAGTACATCTATGACATTTCAAAACTCAGTTTTGGCGTATTTCTTGCTATTTGGAGATTGCTCAGATACATGGGGCCGCCCTGCTCCTTGGTTCAGTGAGAGTTCAGGCAGTCTGGCAGTCCTCTTGGCCAAGGCTTCTTTTCTGGCAACCTGTCTCCCTATTTCTCAAGACTCTTCTTTTACTCCAGATTCAACAGGATGTTGAACTGGATCTTGCAGAACAGCTCATGGAAAGGCAAGGCCCTCTGACACAAAATGACGTCACTGGAGAGGGAACTGTAATGTCAGGGAAGGTGTCTGGAAGGTGAAACCAAGAATAAAGCAAGCACTTCAAGCTCTATTGCTTTGCATGGCTGTGTTTCATTTCCAGGCTGCAGTGTGGCTCATGAGTCTTAAGAAGGAAAGAACTCCTGTTGAAAATTCAGTTAATTAGGAAAAAAATACAACCAAACCACAGTCCTGTGGGGAAAAACTGGAATTGTATTACCATAATACAGGCCTTTCCCAGAAAAGCCAGGCATGGGTCAGCATGAAATGCAACACCACAAGGGAGTCTGCCCAGTTCCTTCCAGCCTTTTCCAGTTTCATCATTTGCCATCATCTGAAACCTTCTGCCCTAACGATTTGCAGCCACAACTGAGCTCTTTTCTCAGTGGGAGCTCTGGGAGATTGGGGCTACCTGGAGTCAGGAGGGAGAAGATGCAGGTGGCAGGGATGGTGGATGCTGGGTGGGAGAAGTCACCTCCCTTCTGCCTATGGGGCAGGGTGAAACCGTGCAGCCTGATGTAATGAAGCTTCCTCTTTCCCTTCTAGTAGTAACTCAGGATGTGGTCCAGCGTGCGGGACTGTGGACATCTCATGGCCATGCTTCAGGTTCTCAATGCTGGCCTATCTTGACGGTCTTCAGCCAGTGGTGACACTGACACATGGTTCTCAAGTGACATCATTTGGTCTTCTCCCAAGGATTAGTAGCCAAGAGAGGTGACACCGGCACAGGTGTTATCTGATGTGGCCACCGCTTTGCCCTGGAAAGAACACGCATGTGCGCGAGCGCCTCTTCGCAGCCCTTTCTCAAAATGTTTGCGCAGGAACAGCCATAAACCAGGCTGTATTGGCCCCAAGATGCAATCCAAGTCGTTTGAGTCCAGGCCTTATCTACATCATACTATCAGGGCTGAGAGAGCACAGATGCACCCCGGGAAGGGAGGGGACTGCCTGCGCAAGAGGGAATGGCTTCGTCCCCTTCTCTGCTGGCACGGGGAGGGGACTGCGGGCAGAGCTGGGTAATGATTTGTCATCGCAAGGGCTGGGGTGTCTCTCCGTGTGGAGGAAACCTTGGCCGTGATTGACAGCAGGCTTGTTTTTTGCCGCTTCCCTTGCCGTTGACAAGTAATAATGAAGCTTTGTCAGTCCATCATGGACATGGATATGCCGGATTATGTCGACTCCTTGGACTCCTCTTACACCATGCTGGAATTTGACAACCTTCGGGTGCTCCCAAATAACACTGGTGAGATTTCTGTTTGCTGCCTCTTGAATAACCTTCGCTACCTTTGTTATAAAGCTGAACGCCCAGGAAAGGTAGGACGTGTGGGGCAAAGGGTGGAAAGGGGAATATTTAAGCAGCTGACCTCTCAACTTCTGTTGCGTTTGCCGTTATGTTTGGGCTGAAATGGGACCCCTTCTTGTGCCAGTCCGATTTTGAGTTATTCTTTTCCTTGGTGGGCTGAGCGTCATGTCCTGAAGAGCCCACAAGGTATTGTAGATGTCGCTGGAGCTCTTGATGGCGTGCCACAGGTTTGTCCCCCTGTATGATTTATGAGAGGAGGCGTTATTGCTAATATTTCTTCCTTAAAACATCTGTTTCATCCCCATATATGACTTGGGTCCATATTTAATTCCCTGTAAAAATGTCATCTTAATGGCATTTGTCTGCTACTCAGACAATGCGCCATGTGCCCAGTTGGGCACAATTTAACTTAAATTGGGAAGCAATGTTCAAATTGTTACTTGTATTTTTTTTTTTGGCTACAAAGAGGGTCTAAAAGCCTTTACAGAGCACAAAGATCGTGGCTCCAAGGCGTGTTTATATGCAAAGACTTCCGCTTTGTTCGCAGAAATAAAGAGTATTACGTGATATTTAGGTTTTGAGTAGCCAGAATTACTCTGACATGAGCAAACACTATTCTGTGAAACCAACTGTTGGCTGTGTGAGAAACAAAGGATATTTTTTTAGTCATATAGCATGAAACCCACCATGTAACTGAAAGAGGTTCCCATGTTAGCAATGCCGCTGGAGAGTTTTGGCAGCAGTTTATTTAATTCGTTAAGAAGTTTAGTGAAATTAAGATGGGATTTTCTGGGTCTCAAGTTTTCTCAATAGCTGTCTCATTAAAAAAAAAAAATAGCAGAGTTTCAGTAGGGCTCTTATCTACAATATAAAGTGATCGGATGATTTACTGTGGTGGGACACAGAGATATGTCAGAAGACAAGTGAAGTTAAAAGGCCCAAAGAAATTTGCATTGAATTTTACTTCAAGAAAAACTCCATCTATCCCCAAATAAAGCATTTTAAATACTTTTTTTTTTTTTTTTCCAGCTCCAGATAGACTGGATCTTACTTTTTAATTCTTGCAGAAAGGTTTCCATCTGCCATCCTACTCCAGAGATGTTATTTAACACAGATGTTTCTCTTTATCACTTGCTGCTGAACAACTAGATATTTTTGATTTTTTGGCATGGTACAGGTTTCCTCAAAATTCAATATCATTTTGCAAATTAACTACCAAAACCTCTTTGGGGCTGTGTTGTTTCATGCGGTGGAACTGACAGGTTGAGTTTTTTTCTGAAGTTTATCTAGATCAGTATTGTGTTATTTGTCTAGCTGTTAATGAGTAACCGATTCTCTCAGGAACTAGCTGTTTTGAAATTAGCTTGTTTGTCTTGGGTAAGTGTCCTCTTCTACAGTTTGTAAAAATAACTTCAAAAAAGACCTGAAATGTCCATGCGTGGAGGTATATTGCTAATCAGCTGGGCTCAGTTCCTATAAGTAATCAAAATAACAGTTCACACAGATAATCAGCAGTTTCTGAAATGTTATCAAAGTTGTTCGAATCAAGATATAATCTCATTCTAGGTATTTTTAAAAATTATACTGCATTGGTTTAAGTCATATCTTTCCCACTGTGCGAGATCATTCCGTACTATTTCCCCTCCTAAATGTAATGGCGGTTTTGCCCTCTATATAAATACTACCAGGAAAGGGTGTGGCATTTATTTTAACGGCCTCACAATTGTTTCTTGCATTCTTGGCAATTTTTAAAGTGAGAATTAGAATATTTTCAAATGTGTTCATGCTTTTTTACAGCCAACTCTTTCTTTCTTTGGAATATTATTTCATCAACATTTTGGTTTGATTAATGCCACAAAGCCCTTCCGGTGCTAACCTTACTGCTTCAGGAAGCTGCTATCATTTTGAGATTTGCTTGGATATATATTTTGGGATTACCACCTGTAAGTAGCCCATAATTTGCCAAATATTTTGAGATGAGCTCAAAATAAAGAACAGAATCCACTATGGGAGTAGAGGACGAGTACAAAAAATTGTCTGTTTTATACAGAAAGAATGGCAAAAAGAAATGAACAAAAAATCAATGTTAATCCTGTCTTTTCTTCATAAAATATGTCTTGTAACTTCAGCGATTTTCCCATTCTATACAAACTTGTTTCCTTTACCTTGGCTGGCATTGCAAGCCCTGTTCTCACTTGGTTTTTATGTGCTGTTAATACTAATTTCCTCACACTCCTGTCAGAGTTGTCATTTTGCTTAAAATACGAAGCATTATTGAAATATTGCACTAATCCTTCAGTTGAGAGTCAGCAAACACTTTCTCCTGCTGCGGTGCTTGTTTTCCCATCCCAGCACTCAGACTCCATGCTGATCCTTGGGACTTGGGCACAACAACACTGGCAAAACGTTATTTCCCAGCCTTGTTGCAGTCTGACCCGATTCAGATCATGGAAAAGCCATCAAAGATGTTTTGAGAGCGTCTGGCCATTCCACTAGCTGCACATGTGCTTGTGAGGAGCTCGGACCTTTCTGGCTGACCTCTTCGTCATTGTTACTGTAGGATTTGGGAACAGTGGCTCAAAAACTCTTTTTCTGTTTGCTAAAAGCTGATGTAGAGAGCAGCTGACCTGCACATGGCCAGGGCTTCGGCGCTAGCCCCCGTCCAGCCCTGCATTTGTATGCACAGGTTTCACAACGCTGGCGTTGGCCACCGGGTTTGACTGTTTGTGCACACCCTAAAACCTACATCTGTGACCTCTTTACATTCTAGCCCAGCGCATGGAATTCAGGGATTTCTTAGCTGCAAATTACGTGCACCAGAGCCCCAAGCCAAGACTGGCTTGGATTTCTGGGTAGATAAAAGCAAAATGCCATTCTGGAAAGTATTGCAAGGTAATTCTCTTATACAACGTGCAGTTAGAAGATATACAACCAGTAACATAAGTGAAAGGAAAAGCAGCAAAGAGGTCTGCAGTGGTCAGGTATCGTGCAGAGTCCAGCTCTGAATGGAACTCAGGTACCACTCCTCAGCAGCATCCTCACTGAGACCATCATGACTGTCATTTATCACTGTAAAACTTGGCATCTTCATTTCAGCTCTGGTTAGGTCATGACTTACGTATAGAGACAGTAGGTAACAAAAATTTGTATGCATTTTGGTTGTTAGCCTGGTTAACCCCAAAGGTGGTGAAGTCACCAGGGTACTCTCATCATCATTAGGTAGTCTGTAGTTCCCAATCTGCATGCTGCTTATATATAATTTGCAAAATATGCTTGAAACCTCAGATTTTTCTGCCAGTGGATGTCCAAGACTCTCCTAGTGAGGAGTGTGGCCACAACGACAGGTCTTCAGCTCAGCCTGGGACCCACTGAAGGTCAAGATGAGTTATGGTCTCTTCTTGGAGAATGCCACCCGTTGCATCTCTCCAGGAGAAAGTTCAGAGGCACTGTGGCATGGCTTAGGAACTCTTCTGTTATACTATAGTGATGAGCATCTATAACTGATACAGGTCTCCCAGCCTCTCTTTTCAGGGTGGTGAGGACAACTGTGAGCTTGTTTCAGTTGTTGTGAGCCAGATGGACTCTGACCAGATCCATCCTAGCAGCCCTAAATCCCATCTCAGTGTGGTGCTGAGCTCCAGGTAACAACCCCTCTAGGAAGGCACAACATGTTAAATGAGCAGGTTGGCACCTTGTGTCAGGCAGGGCTGAAATAAAAGTCTCCAGTTTTCAGCTGATTTCACAGGCAGGTGACTGTGCTGGCAGGGATTCTGGCTTTCCACTGCCTTTCTTGGCAGCGATTAGTCCAGGGAAAACCCAGAGGTTACCCCAAACTGGTAGGTTTGAAAGCCACCTTGAAACAGGCTTTTGATGCACAAGATATTAGTTATGCCTTTACTCTTCTCTAAGATAATACTTATTTGGAAGTTATCATTGATTGGTGACAGCATTTTGTAATTAAAATTATTCATAATTAACATATGCCTACTGGCTTAGGATTTTCCTTTTTNCGTTGTTTTGTATTTTTTTTTTTTTTTTTTTTTTTTTTTTTTTTTAAATTTCTGTTCACCTCTATCCAAGCTGAAAAGAAGACATGGCTACCTAAAAGGGACTGAACTTTCAGCTGTGTATCCAGCTGGAACTTAGAGCCAACAAACCCAGCTGTAGCTCATGGATTTGTCTGTGCTTTCACAGGCACGAGTGAGGGTAAATTTTGGGTTGTCAACTTCTATGGGCCCTCATGTGCTCAGTGCTGGTGGTCCTTCCTCCAGAGATACTTGGTTTAATACCAGATTATTAATTTCTTCCTTACACCGGCAAGTAGCTCCTTGCATATCCTACTCACATAAGGAGAAAAAAAAAAAAAAAATCCCCTCTGGGGAGTAAAGGCTTTCCAGAGTCAGGGAACATTTTGCAATCTGGACCCAGCTGAAGGATGAATGGTCCTTTTGAGACCCAAACTGTATGACCTGGGTTTGATTCTTCTGAAGTCAGTAGAGAAAGCATGAGTGGAGCAAAGAGAAAACTGACCTTCTTATCTTTATTTTTGTTGTGCAATTTTTTTTTTTAAATGGAATCCAGCACACCCGGTGCATTTGTTTACGGTTATATGTTCCTTCAAAAAGATAAATGGAGCAACAGATGCACAAATGTCTAGTAGTATGGTTGCCCTCTAAGGAATATTCTAGTACAGCTCATTTAATACTGAGTTATCAAGCAAAATAAGATGAAGGGTCAACAGAAAAAAAACCTAAAAATCAATGTAATTTACCATTAAGTACTTCTGACATAGAGGATGTTCTGAAAGGACTGAAGTGCCACTTACTAACAAGTGTCAGAGCTGGGAGCACCTTATGTAGATTTTGGGAACAGGTAAAGCTCAGTTCCTCTCATGACCTAAGCATGATTTTGGTGCTGTCATTCTTTCTTGTCTTGTTGCTCCTGTCTTGCTACAATCTACTTATTTATTCATCCATCCACATGTTAGATGGTGAAATATAGATCAAAATGTTTTTCTGAGGGAGTGAAAGAAGTCTGACCTTTGCATTTGTGAAGTCTTAACTAAAAATAGTCTCAGTCTTAGCCTTAGCTAAAAAGCTTTCCATTTTTTTAAAAAACTAAAGCTTTACTGGCTTTTTTTTTTTTTCTTTTTGGCTTTTGATTACAATTTTCATTGCTTAGCAAATATTTTCACTATAAATTTTTGATGTGTATTCATATACAAAAATAGCCTTCTCTCTCTGTATATATACATACTGCGTGTGGATTACCCAAAGCTATTTTTATGCATTAGAAAACTTTCTCCAGCCTTTCCACATCAGATGCCAATCCTCCTCTGAGTAATTTTCTCTAAGATTTGTCATTGCTCAATACAACAGGAGCTGAGTTTTTCTCATCACCACCCTTCTCTTCTGCTGGGCAGGACGTATCTTGTCCCAGGGACTCTGCTGAGGTCACTGTAGCATGAGACTGGTTCCCCTGGAGTGAAGAACACACTCCCAGAGGTGCGATAAATTCATAAAACCATCCCCCAGCAAGTGCCCAGGTCAGGACAGACTCCACAAACATTCCTCCTCTCAGCAAGATGTAAACACTGTCATCTGCGTCTTCTCAAGTGCCTCTTTTTTTTTTTTTTTATTTTCCTTCTTTTTTTTTTTTCTTTCTTTTAATTCTTCCCCAAGCTCTGCCTCAAATTAGGAGGATTAAGAGGGCAGCAAGTCTGGTGGTTAAGGCCAAAGGAGAAGTTTAAAGGGGAGTTTTCAGCAGTGTATACACAGGCCAGGCAGGGGCAGAGCTATTCCTGCCCTAAATGAGTGGGTACAAACAGAGGACATGACAGAGGGCATTCATATGACCTAATTTTAGGTCCGTAATTTAGTAGGTCAATCTTCCTGCACTCCTCTATTGCTTTCCAGTGGAAAGCAAAAAGCCTCTTCAGCAGGCAATTCAGAGCAGGAACCAGACTGAGGAGAACTAAAGTGACCCCTGTGGGAGCTGCTGTTTCTGTCTTACCCAGAGCCCCAGAGGACCTCTCAAGAACAGCTTTTGATCTCCAACACCTCTGCCATGGACATGAAGTGGTCTGTCCTTCCTGCCTCTGCTGTCTCTGTGTTTTCTGTTTGTTCAAGTTAATGATGTTATTTCCATTGTCTTCTGTGGGCACCAGCTTTGAACTATGTTCTCCAGGTGTGTAACTGAGGAGGTGTCTCCCCATCCTTCAAAAGCATATATTTTCACATCCAGGTAAGGTTTCTCTGCATCTGTCAAGAAAAGTAGTGGCAATTGTTAAGTCCTCATGAGGTTTTGAAACCTCTCTCTTCACTAAAGCAAAGGAAAACCCCAATATCAGAAGCAAAGTGACTGAATTACTCTCAGCTGAGGTTGAGTAGAGCATGGCCATCAGTCTGGAGGCTTTACTAGCGACACCTGCTGCATGAGCAGACGTGTGGGGCTGGGTCTGTGTGTGCTTTGTTTAAAAAAAAAAGAAAAATCAGCTTTCTGTGAGCTGGTTCTGGTCTCTGACGCAGGGGAGTCTAATGGTCCCTGTTCTCTGCCCACAGAGGCCATTACAGCTGAATCAGCAAACACCAACCTGCTCGCCAATGGCATCAGCTCCCTCTGCTCCATCTGCGGGGACCGGGCGACCGGCAAACACTATGGGGCATCCAGCTGTGACGGCTGCAAAGGCTTCTTCAGGAGAAGCGTCCGCAAGAACCACGTCTATTCCTGCAGGTACCTGCCCTTTCTG
>VZRU01002639.1:0-33882 GCA_013398155.1 Pedionomus torquatus | reverse complement strand
TCAGGCCCATTGAAATCAGCAGTGTGATGGGCAAGGCTGAGGGAATGGTTTTTAAGGTGGTATCAGCAAATTGAAGCTTTCTTTCTTCCTTTGGAGCTTCCTTAATAAGGTGACTCTCCTTGCTCCCCATGAGTAGCGGAGATGTCCCCTGGTACCACCACCTTTGATGCCTCGGTGGCAGGGGACATTCCAAAGCTGCTCTGAGATGGGATCAGAGGATAGTTTTTCCAGTGTAAATTGAGATGTGACCTCCAGGGCATCCTGTTGCACTGGCGATGCTATGGAGGGAGTCCTCAGTGTAGACATGGCAAAAAAGGGAACCAGAGGCCAGGACTCCAGCAACACAAGTGAAAAGGCCTGATGTCAAATGCCCAAACTCCTCTCCAAGCTGCATCAATCCCAGTGGGACCAGCCAACATCCCACAGATGTTGCTCTTACCGCCAAACGGCCTTATGTCCTTCCACTGCTCCTCTGCTTGGTCTTCTGCCTCTCTGGTGGCCTTTTCCTCTCCTGAGGGACCTGTTTAACCTTATTGAAGCATCCAGTGAAGGTGGAGGGAGTCGCAGGCACTACAGCCTCATCTACTTCTGTTTAAGGAGGTAACAGCGCAGGTAACAGCAGCCATGGGTTGGGTGGGAAGTTTCTGGCTAACACAACTGCTGCTCACTGTCATTTCAGCTGTGCAGAACGAGCGCGACAGGATCAGCATCCGCAGGAGCAGCTACGAGGACAACGGTGCTCTCTCCATCAACGTGCTCACTCAGGCTGAGGCCATGGCGCAGCAGGTAAGAAATGCTGGGACAACCCTCCCAATGAGTATGTGCTCTTCAGCTATTCCACATGGGGTTATGAATTCCCTAAAGCAACCGGGGCTGGCTCTTTTTTTCTGCCCTTGGATGGCTCTTTATACAAAGCCACTGGGAAGAAAAATGCACTAAATACACCCAAAAGCAGACAATAAAAATCCTTGGTGCATTATCAAGACAACATGTCCTGCGAGGCGGAGATGCAGCTTTTGGGTTGAGATGCAAAGACGAAATTTCAAGGGCTGAGGGATGTTGCAGACTCTGGGTCCCCTCTGCCCCCAGCCTAACTTGTTACTGCCCCCCATAAAAACTCATTGCATTTCATGCAGAAGTTTATCGCTCCTCGCTGCACACTCAGTCCTGTTCAGAACTTAACGTTCCCATCATGGTCAATTATATCCTTTCTTGTGACTTCTTTACCAGGCAACAATTATAGGGGAGAAAAAGAAAGCTCATGAATCTGCTGGGTTTCAGCTAACACTGATAATGCTCCTCGATTTCATGTCCCACAATGCATTTCACCCTGCACGTCCTTTAAATTCTTATGCAAATACCCTTTCTCCACTGAAACATATGGTCCAGATGTTGCATATTACATGCAGCAATGCCTCCGTTTCCTTTTTCAAAAATTATTAGGTTTTAACTCTCTCCCCTCATGCAGCTCTTTAGAGACAGACATGGGTGTTTTGTGTCCCAGGCAGCGACTTGGGGGAGAAAGGCTGGACGCATTTAATGCATTAGGCTGGCTTAAGGGATTGATGGGAAGCTGAGACCCAGCACTGCTGGGAATGGGAATACTAATCAGATTTTGTCCTGAGCCAGCCTGGAGAGTGGGGAAGGAGGCGGAGGAGGGAGGAGTGTGTGTTGGGACCGAGCACCACCTCGTGGAGGCTCCTCCATGGGCTGTACGTTGGATACCGCACACAGCTGAGCCAATATCCGTGCGACCACAGCAGCGCACGTCTTCTCAGGGGCCCGAAGATGCATCCGCATGAAGGCACTCTGTGTTATCAATGAATCGTTGCTGTTGAGGGGCAAAACAAAACAGCACCGGTCCTGGCACAACCAGGTTGTTTCTCTTCCAGTATTCATCGCTGAGTCCGGTGCACAGCGCGGACATCGCAATGAAGAAGGTTGCAACCATCAACGATGTGTGTGAATCCATGAAACAGCAGCTTTTGGTGCTGGTTGAATGGGCAAAATACATCCCGGCATTTTGTGAGCTCCCGCTTGACGACCAGGTAAAAATACAGATGTCTCTTCTCTGCAAACCCACCGCCTTTGACAGGAATTCCCAGCTGTAGCTTTCAACAGGAGAATCTGACATTAAGATATAAGTCACCCTGTAAAAAGCAATAAACTACCAGGAGAGAAAGAATAATAAAGGACAAAGAGCCAGTCAAAATTAGTCCAGCAGCCAAAATTCCCAGCAACATAGCAGAGTTGATCACTTCAGTATGCACAAGGATCCAGTCAAAAAGGACTGTTTTTCTCTTTGTTGATACACGGTTGAGCCTAAGAGCCATTTATTTCCTAAGAACATAAGTTATTCAGGCCCCTCTTCACCCTTTCTGTTGAAAGCAACCTTTTATTTAACTGGCCGCGAAGGTAGCACTTCTGAGAAGTGAAGATATACTGAAAGTTTCTAGGACTTAATAGTACTTTATCTGCAGATCTGACATATCAAAGCAAGCATCAAATTTGGCTTAATCTCAACAGCAACAGCTCACCATTCTGTCCTCTGCTTTTCAAATGTAATATCCTTGCCTTTTTCTCTGCCGTCTCCAGGTTGCCTTGCTCAGAGCCCACGCAGGGGAACACCTGCTCCTCGGGGTAGCCAAGCGGTCCATACCATACACTGACTTTCTGTTATTAGGTAGGTAAAGTAGTGAAATACGTTCCTGCTTTTATAATTTGCCCACTCAAGTTGTTGCCAAGTATCCTGCCTGCCTGAAATCCTCTCTGCACTCCTGGGCATGGTCTGCACATCTGACTTGAGACTAAGGTCTCTGGAGACGTGTACAAAGGAGCAAGTAAATTAACTGGGACTTTCACAGCCGCTCCCTTACTGCTCTGAAACCTTTGAAATTTGAGAAAATCCCCAATATTTAAATGGCATCTCAAACTGAGTTTCCTTGTGTTTGCAACTGAAATTTCCAGGACACAGGCAATGAGGTATGTGGGTGTCAGTGCTTAAAAATGTAGCAGAAAAGTCTATTAAAAATTTTAGTGCAGATAGATATTGCTTTTTTATGAAGCTTTCTGTCACCAGAAATGGAAAAATGAGAATACTGACCTTGAAAGCCATGTATTAAAGAACAGAGGGAGGAAGAACTTTGTTTTTTTTTAAAAAAAATTCACACCAAAAATAAAGATGCAATAATGCTTGCAAATGGATGCTGGGTATACCAGAGGGTAAACCAGAGCAGAACGCGGAGCAGGCTTTGTGTGTGGTGTGCGTGCACCGACATATGCAAGTGAGATAATGAAGGACCAAACCATGAGGTCTATGACTTGCTTCTCGATCATAAACCTGAGTATGAAGCTATACACTGGGATTCTGCTGCTCTTGGGCACTGGGACTGTCTGGCAATATGCTTTGGGGTAATTTCTGGATGGGACTGTGTTCACAGAGCTAGAGTAAAAATTTGACTGTGAATTTCTTTTGTCTCTCTAGGGAATGACTTCATCATCCCAATGCACTGCCCAGAACTGGAAATTGCTCGTGTGGCCACCAGAATCTTGGATGAGTTGGTGAAGCCCTTGCGGGACATCCAGATTGATGACAATGAGTATGCTTGCCTTAAAGCCATCATCTTCTTTGATCCAGGTAAGCTTCCTTCCTGATTGCCAAGCATGGGGCTTGGGAAGGAGTTGAGGGCTCTCCAGTCACCAGGAAAACCCCTCGGCATCATCTCTACATTTCCCCCTGCTTCTGCTGTGATGAGCTGCACAGCAAGGACCTGTTAGAAGTGGCATATTCCTGAACACTTTACTATTTAGCAAGTATTAACTCCAGCCAGACTGATGTGCAAGATTCCACAGGTCCTAGAGAAGTGATGCTGCTTCTGTAACGTGGTTTCGGGAAAGCCCATCAGTCTGAAAGAAAGACGATGACTCTTAAGGACATATATGTCTATAGGGAATTAGGCATAAGTGAGGTGAGTGAGCTGTGCAGCAGTGTGGAGCATCCATCAGAGCTCAGAAAGCAGCATTAAAAACCACAGAGAGCTGGACTGTTCAGAGTACCCAGAACTATTAAGGATGTCTGTTAATGGATCTTGCTGGCAGCCAGTACTGACCAAGGGCAGGGCTGATCCACACAGGACGGAGAGGAGAGTAGGGAAAGGAACACAAGGAGGCAAACAAAAGATTGTTTTGACCTTTTGCTGTATTCCTGTTCCACAAACATGAGGGGTTCTGTCTCAGCCCAGGTTCCCCCCAGAACACTCTTGTTTCTATGTGCCTGCAGCACACACAGAACCCCACCTCAGTAAGGAGTCCAGTTAGTGTGTCTCACCTTGTAGCTTGGAGAAAAGGTGAGGCATCTCTCCCAAGTCCAGAATGATGCCTGTGTGCTTCTGGCACCTATTAGTATCGAGAAATTAGAGCACGTTCCATTAGGTACTTTTTGCTGTGTCCACTGATTTGCAATCGTGATACAGGAGTTTTGCAAACATCATGAACTTTGGCTTGCCAAGGAGCCTGCTGCAAATGTGAATAAGGATCACATTATTAAATCGGGTTTGGCAAATTACTTTCTCAGCTGATCAATATCTCAGTGGCGCTCCAGATCATTGTGACAGTGAGGCGCTGTGATTTCATCTAGAATGAGAAAGTGCGAAGCTCTACAGAAATGAAATTCATTCATTCTAACAAGTAGGCATGTCCATGGAGTTACACACTGCCATACAATAATTTGTAACCACTTTGTCTAATATTTTGGCATGATGGTCTCTAAAATGTGGTGCTTGTGGATTCTTTGTAGGCAGTGAAAGAAATGGTCCAGTGAGCCAGATATCTGTTTTAGATAGCAGGAGAAGAAATCCTGCACTTCATCCTACCCAGAGTGCACAGTTACTTGATGATTTAGCAAAACTGGACCAGTGGTCTGTGAAAAAGAGATTGACCACAGGTCAAAGACAGGAAATCAGGACAAGAATCTGATGCTGCAGTGGGTGCATTTGCAACAGATAGGCACTAAACCTGCATGGATTTAGTGGCAGCAGCTGGGACTTGATTTTTTCAGGGTGAATTTCCAGGCCATTTCCTTGAAAAGACAAATGCAGTTCAATTTCTAAATGCTCCCTCTTCATTAATGGCTGTAGCCAGACATACCCATCTGAAGCAAGGTCTTATTTTTTTACTGTTTCCCCTCATTGCTTCCCTGTTCCATATGAGATATGAATTAGTGGCAGCCCAATGTTAATCTGCCAGATAAACCTGGAGAATCTGAGAGACAATTGTCAGAGGATCATTAATAATCTCTATTTTCCTCTACAGAGCCTGACCAACAGTTTCTGGTTACAAAAGCCAAGAATTAATCTCCTTTTTTTTTCCCTTCCCAGACTGCAAAGGCCTTAGTGAGCCTGGGAAGGTGAAGAACATGCGCTTCCAGGTCCAGGTCAACTTGGAGGACTACATCAATGACCGCCAGTACGACTCCCGAGGCCGGTTCAGTGACATCCTCCTCCTGCTGCCCCCGCTGCAGAGCATCACCTGGCAGATGATAGAGCAAGTCCAGTTCGTGAAGCTCTTCGGTGTGGCCAGGATTGACAGCTTGCTGCAGGAGATGCTGCTGGGAGGTATGAACCTTGCTGAGAAAGGACAGCAAAGTTATTTTATTTCAAGTCCATTACGGGGCTTCATGTCTGGGTTTGAGTCCTTCTCTGGAGGATGTAGGGTAGAGACAGCTTGTCTTGGGAGGAGGCACGTGAAGACTCAGATTGAATAGCAGCTTGAACATGGGTTCTTCTCCCTCCAGTCCAATCCCCAAGGCGTTTTATTCCAGCCTGTCTCTGAAAATCTGACCCAGAGACGGTTTTATAGAAAACACTCCGTGGTGCTTCACACCAATGGGGCATTCAAATTTCAGGGAACCTACCAAGCTGATGTAGTTTGCAAGAAGATAACACTTTTTTTTTTGTTTGTTAACAATATGCAGAAGTTATAAGTATATGGGAAAGTAATTGAGACACACACAGAGACAGATGAGCAGTGCAGTTGGATATTAGCTGAAACCTCAGCCATCACAGGAGGTTGTCCCTAGACAGTACAGAAGGCTGAGATCAAAGAGGACAGCAGAGCAGGAAGGAAGCAAAGATGAGCCAGGACATTAACCCCCACCCACAGAGGTCTCCCACATTCTCTGAAGAGACTTGGCCCAGATCATCTGCCTTCTTAGTAACTATGCAAAGAATGATGCCTTTTCCCACTTCTACTGCAGGAACCACTGTTGATCTCCAGTACCAGTCGGGACCTTCCAACCTCAACCTGGAACCACTGCCAGGACACGTCCTCCCAGGCAACATGAGCTCTGTGATTCACACCGCTCCAAACCGTAAGTGTCCATTTTTATGCTATTAGTGTTAGCATAATGAAGGGACTGAAACGGAGAAGCAGTTAAGAAAAAGACCTTTAGGTTTATTGATATATTTAAGTATTACACTTGAAATCAGATTTTGCAGTCCCCCCCCTTTGCTAAATTCTGAACTGTGAAGTCTGGGAACGTGCTTCCAAAAGAGATGCTGAGATTTTCACATAATAGCATGATCCAGAGGGATTCTGAGATGCTAGTTAGGTTAAAAGAGAGAAATCAAAATCGGTGACAGTGCGATTCTATGAACGTAGGCAGTGCTGGGAAATGCCACAAAGAAGCACACACAGTTATTAGCAGCAAGAGTTTCCCTACGTACAGTGTCTTGGTTGTTGTCAACCAGAACACAGTATGACCTGAATACAAGACTGTCTTCAACCACTCTGAACGCTGCCACTCGGCAAGAGCTAGCAGTTAAGGCATTTATCCACTGCAGTAGCAAATGCACCATGATATTAAAAAAGTAGAACATGAGCTGCAATTTAACAAACCGCTGCCATGTAATCAGTGTCCTGTACACACAGTCACCTCCTGCCAGTTATGATCATCTACATCTTGTGGCACAGTTTTACTATTTCTCAGCCATACAAATGTTGGCATCGTGTATTTTAGCTTGCCTTTTTTTTTTTTTTTTAAAGCCACCTTGCAACATGGAGAGATGCTGTGCTCTGTAAATGAAGCATAGTGGCCAGCAGGTTGAGATCTCCTCCGACGCGGAGAGGAAGGATTAAAAAGCAGTTAGGGGGCATTTACCAAGTACAGAACACTGAGAGGAGTTGATCTGTGTCCCAGTGTCCCCTCTGCCTCACCAAAAAGCAGGAAGAATATGCCTGAACCTGCCTGTATTTGGGCTGGATCCCCCTCCTGCTCCTGGGTTTGCTGCTTTTATTTGGGCACTGCTCTCTTGAACAGCATCCAGGTCCATGTTAATTCTATTTCTTTTCTTTCTTACAGCATCTCCTCCTGAAACATCCCTTCCATCTCCTACAAGCGCAGGCAGTGAAGACTATAAACTAGGCTCTAGCGCAGGGCCCAACACCGTAGCACAGCTCTTGCCTCAGACAGTGATACCCAAGCAGGAGATTTTATAGGGCGAGGTGGCAGGAGAAGCTGGGAGCAATGTGGAAACCCTGCTGAAAAGTGAAATGGGCCCTTTCTCTTTGCAGAGGCAAAGCACGGCAACCCCCTGCCCGTAGCCGGATCTGTCGGTCACACTCTTTCCCGTCCGTGAGTCGAGCACCAGGTACCAGACTGCAGCAAAAGCCTCACCTCGGGTCTCCCCACTGCTCATTTTCACAAGTGACTGGGGGAGGTTAATCCTCTTTTCAGCAGGACCAAGACTGTAATCTCTTTGGAACAGGGCTTCTGATTGCATTCGTTATCACCTACCTCGGTGTGATCGCAACCCTTTTAAAGCCTTCGGCCGCTATCTTCATAAACCAAATGCCTCACGCAGCTCCTGGTAACCGTTAATGAGTACAGCGTGTCTTGAACTGACAGTATGAAACAGTCTATTCCCATTAAAAGTTTAATTACACTCCCATTTCTCCTGCTGCACATTAAGCTTTAGGAAGAACACCTTAACAACCCTTAGCAGCCCAAAGCGTTCTCGTTCCACAAAGATGTATCTTATTCCACGTAGACCAGCCAACATTTAACGTTGGTCAGTTACCATTTGTGATCAGGAATGCCAACATTTGGTTATTTTCCATAATTTCCAGTATATCCAGAGTCCAGTTGTGAGGCGTTTGATGCATCCTCTACTTTGCGTGCACATCTAATGCACCTCCCAGTCGGCAGCAAAGGTCTCTGCATCAGAGCGTGGGTGCTGGGTCCAGTAAAACCCAGACCTGGCAGGAAGCTGGTGAAGCTGTTGACCCACCAAGTCGCTGCTTTGTATCTTCTGTAAACTTTGACTGCAAAGATATTTGCGAGAAGCAACAGTTATAACAAAAATGCCAAAGAAAACCTTTTCCCAGCACATAGATATGATTTTGCTGTAGTTTTATGTATCTTTGTAATGTCTGTAACTTGAACTTCAAAGCTCTAAATTAGGAAAACAAAGGGAGAGGCGGGTCTCCTGTGAGGCATGGATTTTAAAAATATGTTTGTATTTAAAACACAAGGTGCTTCTGCACTTTAAGTAGAGCTTAATCAGCAGTAGGTGACCAACTATAAACCATTACATTAACCATTACAACTATTTAAAAGGATCTTAACAGATGACTATATAACCTCAAGCTTTTCTAAAGCATGGTCACAGTGGTACAGTGTTTATTTTGCATAAATTGAACCTCAGTAGAAAGCACATTGCTGGATTTCTACAAAACTTACCTTCATCTGCACAGAAGCCCAATAACCTCCATCAGACAGCTCTTGAAGGGTTCTGGGCGGCCGTCCTGCACAGTAGGGCACATCGGAGAATTCTTGGTTCTGCCACATCACACAGACCTCTCAACCCACGCTCATCCCTGTTCCTGGCAAAAAGAGATGATGGGGCCCAGCTCTGGCTTTGTGAGGCTTATTTCACTCGTGAAGGACTGCGAGGTCATCAGGTGAAGGACACTGTGGAAATGCAATCTCATGGACTGAAGGAAAAGTTGTGAAGAGCATCTCGACCTTCACTGTACCCAGGCTACCTTTCATTCGCAAGGGAGACGCTTCACAGTTGCCATCCTGCAGCACAAAAGCCATCTGAAAACTGGGTAGGATTTCACCTGGTATCACTATGTTTTATTTTTCTACTGTCTGTGATGAATTTGATCCGACACTATATGCTGATAACTTTAATTTGAAACAGCTATATCTGGAAACCAGGTTCCACTGCAAGCATTCCTGCCGCATGACAGCTGCAACTGTACTTACCTAACATTGCTTCCAGTTCCTCCAGCATGTAAATTACATTACTTTTCTAGAGATTAAATGTACATTTATACCTATTAATGGTAATAAAATAGATCTATAGGAGAAATAAATTTCATATTCTCACATTTTGTACAGGCATTTTGCCTCTTTTCTTTAATTCAAAACCCAGTTTTCAATATTCTCTATTGATTTTTTCAGTGCAACTTCTTTGGGGATTTTCCCCTTAGGGGGATTTATTTTTTTACAAAAAAGAAACATCTACAGCTGCAAAGCCCAGCTTTCACTTAAGATGTAATTAAGAATCTAAGATATTATCTGATAAAAGAAAATAAAATTGCCCAGGAACAAGTAGACATCAGCCTCAGTCTCCAGTGTTCAGCTAGTCTGGAAGTTTCCAGCAAGATTAATTCACTGTCTGACAAGGCGCCTGTATTAAGGGCCACAAAAGACTCAGAGCAAAACTCTCTGTCTGGCTTCCCTACATCAAACCCCACTCTAAATTAAACCAATATTCTTATGCAAACATACCTTGGAAGTCACTACTTGATTAGATTTCTGCTTTATTGGAATAATGATTTTTGTTAACAAAAGTTCAAAGCCATCATTCAAAAATACTTCAGTTGCCTGGCAAGATGCTGGCTGCTGTCACCGAACAACACAAATTCTGCATCTCGGGTAATAAAGCCTTATCTATTTCTCCGTAAATTATCCATTTCCTTGCCAATTACAACCTGTGGGTTTATTATTAACACTGAATCTAGGGCTTATTTTAAAACTTCATCCTGCACTACAGTATTAAGAGAAACTGCAGAAATATTTGGGAGGTACAAAATCACACTTACGTTCTTAAGAAACCAAGACTGACTGCTTGTGGCTATTTTCCAGAGCTCTATTTGGGTACGACAAGCGGAACGTGCCTTTACAGCAACAAATACGCTACTGCAATAGACTCAGGAAAATACTGCAAGAACTGAATGACACAAAGAAACTCAGAACACACAGAAAAGAATCAGTGATGCAAGCAAAAAAAAAAATAAAATTAATAATCTAATAATCTCAACCATGAAGCACCAATCTGGATCCGTATTCAGCATCAGAATACGTGGCATGAATTGAACTGTTACTCTGGTCAGAGGAATAATACTCAAAAACCACACAGAACTGTAATGCTGGTGCACTTCACTTACTGTTATTACCAGTATCATAATCATTCAAGACTCACCGTCCAATTTCTGTATTTCAAAACCTCTTATGCCACTTTTCTTTCCCCAACAGCACTGAACCCATTCACGTACTAACACCGCGCCAACAGAAAGACGTGAGAACAATCACAGAAACACAACATTTCCGCACAGGACAGGCACAGAGAAAACCACAAATCAATTCTCGCGTGTCAATGCTGCCATCTTAAGACTTCAGAAAGGGTTCACGAAACAACCTGACATTACTACTAGAAATTAAACAAGAAAATAAAAATGAGATAAATTAACAGGATCCATCTGCTGAGACCTCTGTTCCATCTGGAGAGTAAACAAGCTCTTCCAACAAATATATGTAAATACAGAACAGCCTAACTGTTGTGGCACATATAATCAAATCATTAAACCTGCTTAAAAAGACAAGCAGTGGCACAAAGTTTATATGCATGTATTTGGAGTTATTTTCTCCATAGAGACAACAGCGTACAAAAGTGATATTATACCCAGGAAAGGTACCAAAGCACTTTTTAGAATTGTTGCAAACAGGAAATAAACCGCTTTTAAGTTTCTCCATCCTTTATTGCCTTTGTAAAACCGGTTTCCTCCTCGCCCTCACCCTCCCTGGGTCAGCTCTTCTCTGAACTGCAGCTTTCTAGGCTGCATAATTGGCTGTCTTTGTATCCGAAGCTACAGAGTTAGTAAAAAAAAATACCCCAAAAAACCAAAACAAACAAACAAACAAACAAAAAATTAACATTTGCACCGAGAAACTATCAGTTAGCATAGCTTAAAACCCTTAATAAGCACAGTAGCATCTTTAATTTGGAGCAGTATCAGCTGTTACTTGATATACATGTACACATAAATCACAGGCCAAAGGATGCAAGACCATTACCCTCAAGTTGCTGTAATCTAAACATAGGTGAATATGCACACACGTGCAAAGAAGTGACATACAGAGCAGAAGTTAATCAACTAAGACTTCAATTCATTACTTTATTTTTTTTTACATAAAAAAAAAATTACAACATAACATGGGTTTGAAAAGCCAAGTAAACCTGATTTCACACACGCACACACTTGCTAAGTCACAGGGTTCAACGGCTTGAAGTGGTATTTTCTGATTTTCATCAGGATATTTTATTAAACAATATACACATTAAGAGCCTCATGACAAAGCCAGACACGGTTTTTCCCAATCTTTAAAGATGTGTGACCAAATATGCAAAGATTCTTGTGGAACTTCCAACTTTCCTCTCAGTTACACGAGACATAGTTTTGTTCATTTGACCGCAATTTCATTAAGTGTGTCCACCCAAAAATTGTCCGGTGTTACCCACCATCTCCCCAAGCAAAGGGAATAGATCACATCATATTGCACAGTTTTGTTTGCGGGGCCATAAACAATAAATGGATCCCTTAGTAATTTCACCCACCCGATGGTATAAAACCTAATGAAGCTGGAATCAAGATGCCACAAACAGTTGCAAATAAAAAAGAGAAGGTGGTGACTGAAAAAAAGGAAATCTAACTTCTGTAGCACGTAAACTTTATAGCACAAGATTCTTCAGCATGTCGAACTGCTTGAGGTGGGACAGATCAGTGCTACTGGCAAAGCAAAATCACGAACAGGACAATTTTAAGGCAAGTCCCAGAACAGGGAGCTATTTACTTCCTAGGCACGATTTCAAGCTATGTGTCAAGGCTTCTGCTTTATCCTTTATATTGCCAGTAATTTACAGAATGGATTAACAATAATACAAAAAATAGTCTAAATGCAATTTTTAAAGAATCCACTTTTAGCTGAATTTCATTACTTGAAGCTTGTATTTCATTACTTGCGGATTTATAAACATTTCTTAGCACTACTGTTGTTTGTCAGGCCCACATAAAGCAGTTCTAGAAACTCTATTGCTCTCATTTCTTGAAAGTAGTTTTGGTTGGAAAATGGTTAAATTCAAAATAATCCTACCTATTGCAGATCTTTCTACATTTAAGATCTGTTGTACTTGAGAAAGAGGCAACCTCCCTCGTTCCTCTTGTTCAAGGGATCATTACGTTAACAGCTTTCCTTCTATGAAAAGTCTGTACAATAAAAAAAAGGGGCAGAGCAAAACTTTTCAAAGACAACTGTTTTCAGTTAATTTACTCCAATCTGTAGTACATTCATTTAAAACTCGCACAGGAGGATGCAGTCACTGGTTCCACTTACCCCTGCACAGAGGTCTTGAGATAATCCTCAAACATCTACGCTGAAGTTCCTCTAGAATCAATGCATTAAGAACTGGAGATGCATGACCTGAGGGCACAACTCGGCCCGCAGTCGTTGGTTAAAAGTGTCCTTTACTGAAGATTTAGAACTTACCTAAAGGCCATATGAGATTAATATGGCCAAACACAAGACATGCTTTTGTGAGCCTGGGAAGACATTTGGCAGGGATGTAACAGTGCCTCTGATGTGTTACGCTGTGGCGTGCACCAGTCCTTTGAATCGCTTGCATATGAGGAATGTGTGCCTGAAGTGGGACACAAGAGTACAGCTCTACTTATTAGGACAAGCTGAAATATAAATTAAAAACCAAATAAACCACTATTCCCTGAAAACTGGATTTAGAAGGCTAGGTCTCATTTGAGATCAACTTTCACCATAATGCTTTTCTTTATGATTGACAACTGCACCTAAGTTTATACTTTTTATAAAAACACACAGGTAATTCCCCAAACTATCAAATAAAAAGGGTTTAACAAAAATGGATAATTAATCTCAGAAAATAAATTACAGTAGCATGACAACATTTGGCTTCTTTAGTGTGACCACGTGCTTTGTTATCTTGCCGTTAAGACCGTTACAGATCCAGTTCATGTCTCTGAAAGTTAATGAGATGTCTGTGACGATAAACGTATAAAACTCTGCTTGCTACAAGCAAATGTCTGATATCAGTTTCACCTGGTCACAGATTATATGTTGACAGCCTTTTCTGGCCCCAAATAAATATTATATAGTATTCTTGCAAGTTCCAGCATAATTAGACTCAAACAGAAAATTCAGGTCCTCCTTTCTTTGCTCTGAGTAGCAGTCGCCTGATTCGAAATCCTGCAAAAGGATTGATCCACAGGAGGGAAGGCTGACCCCCAAAGACAGATTTCATTCCTTCCCAACGCAGTCTCCGTTCCCAAGTTGGCTTTTCACTCTTCAATCTTTCAATCTCCTGTATATAAACAGACATACAGTGATGCACTGTTAAAGCCAAAAATTAGTAAAGTCTAATAGCAGTTATTAAAACTGATGACTGTTTTGTATCCTTTTCATATATAGTTAGTGAGCTGATTAATTCCTTACTGTTATTTGTTTAGTAAGGAATAAATAAGAATCACTGATTTAGCCCTCTGGGTACAGGGCAAAAGACTCAGAACATACATTGCTTACCAGAAGGTTGGTCTACGTCTACCTCTACCTCTCCTCCCCTCACCCCATCCCTGAACCAAAAGGCAAAAAGACCAGAAAAACTGATGACAAAGTGGAAGACCCACATGCAAGATACCTACGCTAGAAGTTCTTTACTCAGTTAATTAAACCCAGCAATAAGGCTTCCAAGAAGGCTCTTGCACTGCAGTTACTGGAGCTAGGCTTGCTCTCCCAAGCGCTTTATTTTGATAATATTTTTTTGTACTTCCCACTAATGAAGGCTGGAGAGTTACCAATTGTTTTTCACGGTTACTCTTCAGTACAGAAGTATGCTTCTAAACAGCCTCACATGTGAAAATTCTGAACAGCCACAAGATTCAAATTCCTTATGCTTCCAGGCAATTATCTGTCACAAAACATCCTTTCAAGGCTTAACACTGCAGATCTAAGGGCAAAGAAGCTAAACATCCAATCTCTGGTTATAGTCTAATAAAGTATATCAAACCAGAGTTAAGTGTGATGGGTTGATAAAACATAGCTAGTTCAAGTGTAAACCTGAGAAAAGCAGTCATTTCTCATGGCACATATCAGGAGTTTGTAACAGCTAGGAAGTGCAAGTCCAAACTGAAGTCAGAAGGCGTGCAACCTTTGCAACTGAAAACCTCATAATGCAATTTATGTCAGAAAAGCAAACAATGCAAGAACTTCTGGTATAAAGTGATTCCCAATAAAGTATTTCAATACTTACATCTGCAGAAAATAAAAATGATGGGCTATTTTAGATTTACGCTTTTCTCCAAAAGGAGGTTACCCTGATGCAAATAAAACACTATCTAATCACATCTTGCTAGGATAATTGTTAAAACATACAAAAGTAGAGGTCTTTACCGTTTCATCATTGCATATTGAGTGGATTTGGGTGCCAAACATAACTGCGGTGAAAGTGAGAAACAGAAAACCCTCAAGGCACAAGAAGATCATCAGGATCACAGTTACAGGTGGGGAGAAGTCACTGCATTCTGTGAAAACGACATACGCAGCTATAAAAAAAAAAACCAACCCGAAAAAAATCCATAGAGCATATTCACACTGAGACAACCCCCCTTCAACAAACAGCAATAGCTAAATATTTGACACTTGAAACAACATTTCACAATTATACTAAACTTCTCATTTCTAGCGCTGCAGCGGCTTTATTCGCTGTCCAAGGAATAAGAATTTAAATAAAGAATTTAAAGGAAGTAACACTTTTGGCTTCCTACAAAGCACATGGTACTGCATTAGTGCAATCCCACCTCAGTATTTCAAGGATATCAAATAAATGTTTGCACAGGAGACTATTTATGTACTCAGAACTGCACGTATACAATGATCAGAGCAGCTTGAAGTTTCACGCATGAGAAATGCTGTAAAAAATGTCCCCACTGTCAGCTCTGACTTGCTTGTTAATCCAGATGTTCCATTTTGCTGCGATTGTTTTAGTATTATTTTTTTAATTTGCCACACAAAGTAATCAGGTTGTGACTTACAGTCACATCTCTGGAGATCTCTGATCAAATGATTAACTCAATTATAGTTAAACAAAGAAGCAATGGGATAGTATACAAGCAGCAGAATGTTTTGAGTGTAAAAAGGACTAAGATTCCATCAATTTAGCAGAATGTTAATAAAAAAAAAAAGTCACATGGATTCTCCTCCTGCTTCAGGTACCAGGAAGAGCCTGTGATCAACCGCCTTCTGTCAAAAGATCAGAATGAGCTCTGGAGCACTAAGAAATGCAAGTCAGAGCCCTAAATAAACAACTAGGAGAGTCTAGGCAATTTTTTTTCTGCAGGAGCCCTACAGTTGGCTCCAGTAACAGAACGAGGGAGAAATCTGTTTAACTTAAATAGCTGTTTTTCAAAGAACTGTGGTAGGACAGACAAAGCCCAGCTGTCAGCTTCAGGTAATATACTGCTCAGGTGGTTGAGGACCAGCTATCCATTTCCTTCCTATTACAGAGGTGGTAATTTTTTATTATGTGAAAAGGCAGTGAGAATGCCCTTGCCAGCAATGGCTCTTGCAGTTAATGACTAAACAAAAGGAGAAAAAAAAAAAAATCATTAAAAAGAAAAAAATGGGTAAGCAAGGATGGAACATTTTCAGGACCTCACTTTAATTTAAAGATTGAAGTCCTGTAATATTTCATACATGTGATGGAAATAGGTGGAACGCCGTGACTTTCCCTTAATATCTACTAGACTATGACAGCAAAAGTTAAGTATTTGCTTACCAGTCCACTGCCCTCGGACACAGGAGAAAAACTGAAACCCACACAGTATGAGCGCATGAGCTGAAATTAGGGCTATATACATCTGGAAATAAGAGAGAGTGCTTACTTTTGATTGCTGCCAGGTAGTAAACTAGACATTCCTTTCAGCCAGCTTTCACCACTGTACGGTGAATATACTTTCCTACTTCAATTTTGAATTCAATACAATGATGTAAAAACATATTCAAATTAAGTCTGAACCTAAAAATGTGGGTAACAATGAAAATTTAAGGATTAGCTCCCTAAAACACAAGACCATTTCACTAATTGTTATCACATAAAGCACAGCAAAATTAAATAAAAGGATGTTTAAAATAACAGTACTATACAAGATTAAAATGAATATGATGAGAAATATATTCCTGCTTGGAAAATATCTTGCACAGAAGGAAAAGAAATCACAGCACAAAACAATTGTTACCTTAAGGCATTACTCGATACTAAGCACAACCAACAGCTATAATTGAGGCAGATTCATACTGAGATCAAGCCGCTCTTGATTTTTACTTACCGTAAACAGAACAAAAAATCTCTGATTTTTCTCTCCCACACAATTATTCACCCATGGACAGTGGTGGTCCATCTTGCGAATACATCGTTTGCAAATACTAAAGGAAGAAAGACTTTTGTTGAGAAACAATACTTCACATTTTAATGCAGAAACAAGGGTATCTAGTGGTCATAAGTTGACATCCTGAAATCCACCTTTTTGAAAAACCACAGTGATTTTACTAACGTTTTATTTGCTTGCTTAAAACTCAGCTTTGCTTGTTATAAAATTGTGTAGGTAAGATATTCTTCACATAAGAAAAACAGTATTAATATGAGCATCATTATATCTCAAAACACACAAACAAGTGAACCCAGTAGCCATGTCACATTTCACTTCCTCAACATAAAACAAAACCATTGAAACTATAAGCAGCACACATTCTTTGCATATTTGTTAATGAACACTTAAATACTACTGGTCTTTGCTAGTTCTGCAAGTAATTGCTGAGTTTCTGCCTAATTCTGTGTCAAGGTTATTTCCAGAAAGAAAAGCCAAGTATTTCAGTAAGCCTGCTTTACATCTGCAAGGCATACAGCACCAGAGGGCTCATTTTTCATATATTCAGGTCCATCTGCAGCCAAACATGAAGAGTTATAAAAGAGAAACAGAAGAGTTGTAACGTGTTGACATTCTTCCATAAATCAGTAGCTTAAGTAATCCTGATATTTCATTTTCCTAGCTCTGTACTTAAGAGAGCTGCACACTCAAACTGTTTCAGATTTTCCTGCAGCAGGCCCAAAATATTAAACATTTTCATTTCAGCAGTTACAAAGCTGAAGAAGCCTAAAAAATGCAGGCACTACTATTCAAAATCCCTTGTTTTTTAATGCATGCTTATTTATGCATGATATCTATGAGTGCTGCAATGACAAGCCACGAAATAAAGCTAGCTGATTGCCACTAAACTGAGATGAAGGGGTTGGCGGGGGCCGAGGGGGTCAGAAATCAATGCTCCAAGACATAAAATAAGTTTTAAGTCATTGCATATGCTTGCTTATAAGGTAATTTGCATCACGTGAAAATCCCAGTACTTTAACTAAACACTGCAACCATTCCCTAGTGCAGAAGAAATAGGTACCATTCACGAGAGGGCACTGAGAAGGCTCTCCAAAAGACTTTCATTTCACAGCCTGCTGCCTATTCAGCCTCTCATTAATTTCCCAAGCTCTGTGGGAAGGTGAGCTAACTCCAGTCCCCACAACCATGCAAGCCTCCTACTGTAACACAGAATATATACTGTCACTCTAAAAAGTAATGTGAAGAACTGAGTAATCATACCCAGACTCAATCAAGCCACACAGTGGAGGATGTGAAGTAGGCAGGACTCACTTTTGCTCATTCAGTGTTTCTCACAAGCCCACGCAGAGCTCTCCAAGACATCAGATGTCTGGAACCCTGCCTTCATTTCTAATCTCACACCACAATTCAATGAACACTTCCAGCCAACAAACTCGCAGGAGTGCTTAAAACAGTGGTTCTGCCTTTGTTTTTTCCTACCCGTTACTTGCATTCTATGTCTTCTTTCCCATGTCCAAGCACAGATGTTCACGTGGCAAGAGTTTTGGGAAGTCATTCCATTAGCTGCAGCCTGGGTCATTTCACTGTGTGTGAACACTCACGCCTACACAAGATGCAGGAGGACTATGGTAATGAGAACAAGCAGCTGTGGACAAGGGAAGGTCTTCTCCAGCTTGGCTCTGCTGCTGAATCCACTCAGGCAACTGCAGCTGCAACTCCAGTTTTGTATGCCAAACACAACATTCAGAAAGACACAGCTAATGGCTTAAAAGAAATTGGTCTGGAGAACAGAAATTCACAAGAAGACTGATGCAAACATCTCATGGAGCTGATTCTGAATAACAGTTCCCCACATCCAAATGCAGGCACCCAGAACAGGCTTCTAGAAATAATGACAGCTCTGCTCCTTCACTGAAAATGAAATAGCATTCACCCAGGCTAAGCTTATTCCTTATGTTGAAATTGTTAACTGCTTAGTAAAATCTCAGCTTAATATATTTCACCAAGGCTACTTATTTAGTTGTAAATAAAGGTTTCTTGTTCTTTTTCCCATCACTTGTGGGTATTACAAAACTGTTTTTCTTCCTCAAAAGAACTTCTGGTGCAGTGTTGCACAACCATTTTCATAACTACATCATAAGAGCCTCTTCTGTTAATAATTTACTACTAAAAACATGCACTGTGGCTTTGAGCGTAACTATTTCCCAACAGAAACCACCTCCAATTTCCATTTTCAAGTCTCTTCTATCAGCAAATTGCCACTTTGACTACTTGGGACTAGACCATCCTTTTAATGTCCTTGGAATGGGTTTGCAAACCAATAAAATGTTGGCAGTACAATCCAACAAACCTTTACTTCTATTCAGAAGTATGCTTCTGCAGTGCTAAATCTACAGCAAAGGATAGCATTCTATGCAGTATGTACTCAACATTCAAACAATCAGAGAAGAATCCTTTGTTTTACTTGAGAAAAGTTAACAGCAACTACTAGTAGCATGTATTTTATGAGTAACAGAAACAAAGGCAACTAAACCAGATATCCAACTTCTGAGAAAAACACGACAACAGGCTTACAAAAGGATACACTTTCAGGCTCTGGCTTTCTCTTTCAGATGTTCTGTGAAGCCAGTTACACGCTGTGCAAGCATTAATATGAATTCTTTGCTCTTATGTGGCACACCTCACAGGGTGTTTTACCAAGGCACAGAAAAGTAAAACAATTGACAATATGTGCAAAGCTAGGTCCTTGAACCAGCGGTTAGTGAGAATAAACCCTTTGAAAGGATCACAGGTTTCCTTTGTGGTAGACACTACCCATTCTTGCTCTGCTTTAACAATAAATGCCACTCAAATCCTTGCTATAAACAATGTATTCATAACTTATTTTTATTATTCTTCCACAGAGAAATAATAATCCTTCAATCAACACCGTCTTGTCTGGAATTACGGGCTACTGGAACATCCAAGATTATAAATGTACCCAAGGGACTCTGCAGGGCATAGAGCTGCAGTAGCTCCAGACTCTCCAATACTCCAGCCTCTTTACTTGTACGTAGAGTTCAACACAAGATGTCTTCATTTAGGGCTGCTTCTAAATTAGCAAATCCTACTGGGATCACAGATGTGGGAAACACTTTGCAAAAATACCTGCAAAGTCTCCATAGGAGCCAGCCTAAACCTGTGACAAAAAAATTAGCAAGATTCAACCTACTCTTGGCAGAGGCTCTCAGGTGTCCCTTTACCCTGTTCCATGGACACAGTGCCAGGACATCTGAGCAGACTGCACAGAGCTGTTTTGGATCCCTGGAGATTAACAGCTTATATTCTGCCACAAGAAAGCAGCTGTGCTGCTTCCACCCCCAGGCACATCGAGCAATCGGTACAGCTGTGCTCATGTAACGCTCTACTGGAGCTGATAAAGGCAGCTGGAACCAAACTCATCGCACGTGAAGGCAGGCCTGGCTATCTGCATCCACGCAAAAGCCAACGTACAACACAGATAAACTAACTAGAGACAATTCTATACTTGACTATTTATACATGAAACTTTTCCCTTCATGCTCCAGATACAAAAACCCACTCACATCTGAGAGAAGAGCAAGATTTCTGTGCCAAGGCAGAGTATTTATAATGGAAACAGCTTCTCAGCCATAACTTTCACACAGATAAGTGACACACACCAAGACATTTAATTTAGAAACCACAAATTTACAGCATAATTTGAGAGCCCTGACAAGACTTCACTCTGTCCTTTTGATGGGAACTCTCTCAGAAACATGAATTTAATATGCCACACAATTCAATACGCATCACTCCTCACACCTAGAGAGAGCTACAGGGCACATTTACATATTTATGTAAGTCTTAATTATGCAGGCATATCTGTTTCCAACTCTCACACAATAAACATTACAAATGCATATCCACAGTGCCTGAAAACTCACAAGACTGAGAATTAATTAAAAATGGGTAAATTTACTATCTCTTCCATAGCATGTTAAATTCAAATTACCATCACTTTTGTCCTTATTAAAACTAATCTTCAATAAGCAGAAGTGCATTTAACCAATTATGCATACAATTTTGGGAAAACAATCTGCCAGTTAACATATAACTTCAAATGATGCACTATGAAGACAAGACGACACAAATTCAAGTGACAGTTTAAAACAAATCTGCATTTTCTTAATTTTAGACTGCAGAAGTAATTTCTTAAGTAACTTTCTATTAGGAATTTTCTTGAGATTTTAGGAAATTAGGAATTAATTCTATTAGGAATTTTCTTGCCCTGCATTATCAACAGTATGGCACATTAATCAGAATGATGCAGAGGAAAAATCGTTCACAGATTAAAAAGTATTTAAGACATCACACTATAAATATTTTTAAAAACTCTTGAGTCTCTTGCCTTTTCTCCCCCTCATCCACATTAATTTTTGGCACAGTATATCACATTTATAAAATACTCTGCAATGTATGAATTTGAAAGTTTACTGGATACCAGAAAAAATTTGTTGGAAAAAAAATAACACATAAGCATCCGGAACATTGTTCCAAGACTCAATATGCATAACTGCTTTAAAGAAAACTCTGGCATACCTGCAATGGTGTGCACGTTCAGGTTTGATACTACAGCACTTTGGACATTTGTAGATCACTTCTCCTGGTTTCAGTTGCAAATTATCCATGTATTCTTTAGTTGCATTTCCTTTGGGTACAGCCCCCTGAAATCATTTCAATTAAAGTAGAGAAAGCTTCTTAAACGGTATGAGAGTATGTAAAACTACATTATATAGACTTCATACCAGTAATCTCAGGATAATTGCTGAAATAAGTTCATTTACTCAAAGCTAGTCTGCCATAAACCATAATCATTTCCAAATGAATAAATTACCTCTGCTTGACCTCAAATTCAGTTTCATTTTGGCAAGACAAATCCATGACAAGTATTAGCATAATTCTAACAAAACCTGCTTTCACCAGTGCAGGTAAAATGAAGACACATCTGTACATAGAGAAAGATGTACCACAGGTACAATGTTCGCTGAGAAGTTACTCTGAATTAGCACTACTGAAAGAAAAGTGCTTTCCTACAGCAGCATATATTAATTTTTGCAACGTTTGATTATTAGGCCAAGACATCCACAAAAGTTAAATCAGCAACAAATACCTGAAAGGTACTCCTTCAGCTCTCCAAACCCAAGATTTAGCCACCTGCCACATGTACACAGGTTTTTGAGAACCAACGGTCATTCTTTTTCCCTTTATACTTAAGCTTTTAGTCTGGACACTGTCACCATGAACCACCACTGGTTTCTTTATTCTGCATCTAGTATCCCCTGCTGCCTTCTGCTGCCCTGAAAGTTTGTGAAGCTACATGGTACACAGTTGACAAAAAATAATCCATCAGGAAAATAAATTACTTTTTAGTGATCAGTTCTCTGAGTTGTTCACCACAGCTGCATTAGCAGCTGTTTCAACACAATGAGGAAGATGATGATCAGGCAGGATCGCTTCTCCCAGTAAGAATATTAACCTAAAGCTTCATGAAATTGGAATCTAACTTTGGAATAATAATAATAATAAAATAATGAAAAGTTCCACTGTCACCTTGCTAATTTAAGGAGCTAAAATCTTATCTGTGTCAGGAAGTGATTGTCAAATAAACCAGGACGTGAAATAAAAAATGCAAAGGCCTTTCTGTAGCAACTCCTCCAGATGAACACTCACTTCACACAGGGAGAGCCTTCTCCAGGTTGGCTAAAATCATCTGCAACATTCTTTCTTGTTCAAAAAAAGCCCACAGGCAACTTCATCACTTTACAAAGACACTTTAGGGAAGTTCTCTGGGAGAGAATTATGAAACCAGCAGGCACTTGAGATTCAATTGCAAAACACCTCTCTACTTAGGCAGAAAGCTTTTTTTTGCCTCTTGCCTGGAATAACAACCTCGTGTTTGTATTGCCCGAGCCACAGCCCCAGCTCTGCCCCAAGTGAGCTCTTTGGCTAAGTGGTGCTTCAAACTCCAGCCAGCTGGCGTTCTCAGGGACACAAACTCAAAGAGAATTTCTTAAACCCTCACCTTGTACTGCTGAAGTGGATTTTTGCAACATGAATGTTCTCATTAAGGTTAATATTTTGTTGCAAGCATGGTGAATTATCTCAGAGAGAATTCCTAAAGCACAAACTGATCCTGTTCCAGTTAAATTTATGCTTATAATACACATCTCACCTTTACTTATTCACCTGTCACTAGGGGTGGTAATTTCAGACTCTGATTTTAGCATTTTGCTGGTAAAAACATGCTCTGTTTAAAAAATTTCTTTCATAGTTTCAGATGGACACCAATTCCTTTCAATGAAAAATCTATTTTTATAGTTATAAGAGTAAATTTAATTCATATGTTTTAAGGCAGTTTATTCTTTTTTGCCTCGAATCTTAATTTCTATCACGTAGTCGTGCTTTCCATTCTGGGAGTCAGAAGGAAAGGAGCGGAGGAAAAAAGGCAGTGATTCATCTCGGTTTCTACCATGTTTTATCCATAAAGAACAAAACAGGTCTAGAAAGATGCACAGTTTTATGAGGACATATTTTTAAGTAATTTATCCTCAAACCATTAACTTTCTTAGTTGTCACAGTCTGTAGAAGTCAACATTTCATCACCGGGTGTGGGCTCAGAAGTAAATCAAAGACCTAGAAAATATTAACTGCAATGCCCTGCTGCTTTTTTTGAACACTCCCATAACTTGTATATACACTGTTACTGTCTCAAAACATATTGGAGAAAATGGATGGTTTTCCTCTCAATCTTCTCACATTTATTCCCTAAAAAAAGTAATAGATTTTAGTATAAAATCTACAATTTCATCTCTCAAATAGTTGAAGTGTAGAAGTCCTAAGAAATGAGTACTTCCAAGACCTCTTACACCTCCATTGTTCCAATGTGGGTTCAACTTAAAATATCCATTCCCACTGACCCCAAATACCTAAACACAATAATGCATTAATTATGTAGGACAGTAGTTCTTACTCTATGTCAATATATGACTGAAGTTTTTCAGCACATCTACCTCTAAAAGTTCTTTCACATGCCATAAATGGAATATATATTTCAAATGATACAGCAGGATCAAGCTACTTCTTATGAAGTTTTGAAAATATATCAGTAAGCAAAAATAGGACAGAAAAGACAAAACTTTATTAGTTTTTCAGAACCTGGGTTATATTTAGCAAATAAACTTTATTTCTCATGATCCTACCTTTCTCTTATAAATTAATTTTACACTGTCTGCTCATCAAGTTAAAACTTATTTATGGATTCACTAACAAAATAACAGGAAAAGTACAGATATCATTCCTTCAGCTTGAGGGTTCTGCACCTAACACTACTCTTCTAGCAGGAGAAAGCTGATACTGCTTCTCCAAATTTCTCGGCAGATGATGAGCTACAGGAGAGACCAATCCAACGTCGAGGAACAATTGCATACTTACTGGATCAGTCAGCATAGTTCTCAGATGCGATGACAAAGCTAGTACTGCCAAGCAGTTAAAGAGAACGCCGTTGATCACAGAGTACCAAAAGTCTTTGGAAGGCAGCAACATGACAAAAGTCACTACGAAGTCTGCATAGACAACCAGAAGCCACGTCATGATAGCACAGACCATACCACAGCCATCTCGGATGAACCAAACCCTCTCTGCCATGTCGGCCTCTGAGGAAGAGGAGTCGTAGCTGTCATTTTCAGCAAGCAGTGGGTGGTGCTCAACATCGCGGAATCTGTGCCCTGATGACTGCATGGTTTTCTGGCCTTGCCCTGCAGGAAGCACAGATTCCATTATTACACATGAGGAAACTGGAAGTACAGGTGGCTCTCAGTTTTTATTTTGGTAAGATAAAACATATCCAAGTTTCAAATAGATTACTGAGATTTTATTATTTTTTTTTTAATCAAAACCTGAACAAGTCTAAGACTACAAAAAGATGAAATATTGCTATAATCAAATGATACTAATTTACAAGTTTCAGCAACAATTTTTTAAGGCATTTATTGAGTTTTATATTCCCATAACTATTTTTTTAATTCAAATTCAATGCTTGACAGAGGGATTTTAGAATGGTTTCATTTCCATCTTGCTGTGCTTGTAAGCTATTCTTCCCTTTTTGTTAAATATGCAACCTCTTTCTTTTATCTCAAATTAAAATGGCAAAGTCTTCATTGAATTACAGACCATGCCTCTTGGAAAAGAGCAACTTATGGTACCAGACTGTTCACTTTTAAAACTGCTCCAGCAACCCAGGGAAGAGCAAAAGGAAAAAACAAAAAGGACATAAGGCTGTTCTAGTACATTTTTCACAATAAAAACCTCAGAGCAAGTTAGAAAAAAAGCTAACTTTGTTGATAAAAGTACTATTGTGTTGAAAAAACCCCAAACCTGTTACAAAGATACATTATGATGGTCTCTGATCAAACCAAACTTAAGGGAAATAAATGTTAGTGGTTAAATTAACATGACAACGGATTCCATGAATCAGATTTTTCAAAGAACATATTAATTAATGTAATTTCATTAAAATTCCTTTAGGGCTTTGTTGTCGTTCCAACGTGAAACAAAAACAAGACTTGAAACTTTTAATTCGGTTTTCATGAAAACAATTATTTTCCAGACATCTCTAACAAGCAAAGATATGAAATGGAAGAACTGAAGTGCTATCAACAAACAGGAGACAAATTACAGCTTAAACATTACGTATCAAGAATAGCTCGCTACTTTAAAATTACACTGTGTTCTAAAAATCGTATTGATTCACGCTATTAAAGGCCATGTCTGAGAGAAATTTGAAAGCATCGATATAGATTGATGACTGTCATGAAGAAGCCTCTGTTTCTCCCCCTTATTAATGGTAGCCTGCATATAACTGGTAGGAATTATGGCACTTCAGTTTACATCCCAGGACCTTGAATATATACCACATATTCCAAGACCTTGATAAACATATTCTGCCGAGTAAATCTTTCTGAGTCTTAAATCTTAAGGCTAGAACTAGGCAGGAATAATCCAAGAGATTACAAATTTAAACAAGTATATGCAGACTGCAGCATAGAAATCCCAGAGTAACAGTTAAAATCGCTAGCTGGGACACTCACAGGAGACATGAAGTGTGGGCTACATTGTGTTTTCCATCCATAGCTTGGGCTCTTTTGTTGTTTGATTTTTTGAGGTTTTTGTTGTTTGTTCATTTGGGTTTGTTGTTTGTTTCTTTAAGCAAAAGTTACTTCTTCTACCAGAATGCAGCTATTAAGCCACAGGTGAAGACAGCCACACGCTAGAAAAATACTTTAGAACCTTCATCTCCCTTAAAAGCAATTCAAACAACTTAACCTAGGTAAGTAAAGGGCCTTTCTTATTGGCTACTTGAAGTTGTTTTAATCTTTCTGAATACCTACAGTTAAAATCCCAATCTGTGCCCATTAATTTCAACAGCACCCTGGGACTTCAACCACTCCTTGTGGTCAAGACTTGTCAAAGAAAAGGTAATTTTCATGAAGACTAAATAATTAGCAGCTGAACATGAAGACAGGTAGGCAAATCAGATATTATATCTAAAAATGAGCATATAAAACTCTAAAGAATTGTTACTGTCTAACTTTTTCTCTCTCTCAAAAAAAAAAAAGAAAGACCCACAAAAAAGTACATACAATAAACTTTCAATTAAGCCCTGAAGTATATGAGGAGCTGACAGCCAAGCAAAGTTATCACACACACAAAGTACCCAACAGATGCTCTAAAGAGCCAAACTTCTGAAGAGGTAAGCAGCAGTACTGCAGAAACAGACAAATACAGTGCATTCACACATTAGGATTTTGTAAAAATATTTTTTCTGTGGCAAATTCTGGTTTTGTTAACTCAAGTTTAGAATAAATTCAACCGAAATAACAATTGCAAACACACCAACTTTCTCTCTCTTTTTTTTTTTTTTAAATCAAAACATAATACTTTTTTTTAACATAATGTTTTTCTCCTCCCCCCCCCCATGGCCCTTACTAAAAGACTGCTTAGAAACCCCACTCCTTCAAGACCTTCTGCTGCACAGATGCTTTGAAGTATTTGAGAGCAATCAATGAATCAATGAAAACCAGCCTCCCAATTCTGAATCTTCCTACAGAACTACAGATTACAAAATTTTAATTCCTTCCAGCTAAGGTGCAATACCTCACAACAAGAAATATACAATTATTTTTCAATCAAGGCAAGTTTTCAGCTGCTCAAATCAAAAAGTTACCTTAAATCAGAGCAGATATCAAGATTCTGAAAAAAAAATAATCAATCAGCATTTTTATATGTCAGAACAAACGTGAATTTTAGATCAACTCTGCGACCATTTCCGTTAGCATACAAACAAAATGGCATAAATTTACTGCATTCAATGTGTTTAACTGTATTAAAGACAACCACTGAATTTTTTAGCACAACAGAAAAAACAACCCCACATACCTCACAAATATTTTGTATGCTATTCTGACATCCTGTCCTTCCTTTGGGCTATCCTAGGCTACTCACATAGTCATATCTGATGTAATCTGAAAAGACATCATCAAACTGATTAGCACTCTTGCTTCATAATGGAAAAGGTATTAAGCACAAATAATGTACATAGATAGTAGTTCTTCAAAATACACCACATGTACTTAGAGCAAACAAACTTCTGATGAAAGGCAAAAAACTTTTATATTAAGCTATCAAAGAATAAACTAAAAAGACTCAAAACAGTGTTCCAAGGAACACTGTATCTGTCTTTTTCACTGCTTTTAAGATGAGTTAGATACCCAGATTTTAGCATTGCAAACCAATGTATCCAAAGACCCACTTTTTTTTTCCCCCCCAGTTTCCCATTCCTGTGTGATTAAGAGATCAACTAAGTTACTTGTCTTCAGAGCTTAAAGCAAACTTTTGGGTAGCAGATTATTAGTAACAAGCACGCATGCCTATCACTATTTTTCTAACTGTAATTTAAGGTTGGAAAAAAAACCCTGTTTTAATTCTAATTGCTAGATCAAGCTATGGCAAATCTAAAATAAAGAAGCTACTCTTTCCAGAATCTGTACATAAAGAAAATGCTCACAACTATGCCAAAGTGAATATGTGCTTAGAAAGTTCTCCTTGCTAAAATTACACCACGTAGGCAAAAGATTACCATATGATTTATGACATATAAACCAGTATAAGGACTGAAATGCTAGTATAGTATAAGCTGTCCTAAGCATGCTTAATTTTACAATACGAATGTTCCACAATCTTGACTCACATCCCTTCCTTTTCACAATAACATAATACTCAAATCCAACACAGACTGTGCAAAGTACGAGTGAATCATTTGTTTTAAAAGTGTTGAAGATTACCTTTCCCATAATAAAAGAAGAGGAAATTATTTTATTTAGAAAACCAGTTACTTCAAAGCTTGACGATTTTAGCAGTTAACTTTTGGAAAACACCACATGGCATTTGGAGCAGCACTGCAGCACAATACCTTGAGTTAGGTGTACGTCTGGGGAAGAGAACAGAAAAGGTGCGGGCCTGAATTTCTGACTGGAGAAGTCGGTGACCACACACACACTGCACAGAAAGTGCTGCTGCACCGGTTTCTGGTGAATTAAGTTGGGACCCCTGTTCTGCACAACATTGGCTGCCATTGCCATTCTCCCATCCAATCCTCCTGCTGTGAACTATAACATCTGTCTGGCAACTAAATCCTCAATACATGATTAAGGAAGGTTTTCTTGCTTTCTTTTACACAGTACTGAGTAAAACGACTAGCTTGGAGTAGCAACTTCACATTTGTGTCTGATTAAAGTTGGCTAAAGAAGTACCTAAGTTTATTTCTTTGGTTGTTTCATTTTCTATTATTTAAAATAAGCTTTTTGACATGGGAGCCTCACTCTTTTATTTAGAAGGTTAATTTAAATTAATATATTTTGAGAGTAAGATAGGGATTCTGGCATCTAACAACCACAGAAAATACTAAGCCGCTTACTTCTAAAAGAAAGCTTCTGGAACTAGCTTGCTACAAAAAATTATTCCAAATGCAACATGATTGATGGAGTTCTTCAGTGCAGAATTCAAAATTTTTCCAATTCAAGGAGAATTATACCAACACAGACTTCCCCTGAAAATGAGAAGCCCCTTGTCTTATTTAAACCAACTCAGTTATTAAGCATTGGAATGAGCTGCTCAGGGCAGTGGCTGAGGCACCGTCCCTGGACACACTCAAAAGATGAGGTATCACAGTGCTTAGTGGCATGGTTCAGTGATTTGTTGTTGTTGTTTGATTTTTGTTGTTTGTTTTTTTTTTTAATCAGACAGTTAGATTGATGGCTGGACTAGATGAACTTAAACGTGCTTTCCAACCTGGACAATTCTATGATTCTATTTGCAAGCATAAAAGGTAATGCAAATGCTTATTATGCATATATAACTGCATGAAGCTACTGATTATTTTCTGCCTTGCTTTATAAATAAGCTTTTATACTTCTGTTAAACAAGCTTTCACAATATTGTGAAACGTACAATCATTAAGTTGTCATTGACATGGCATTTTGAGGAAGCTAAGTAGAAACACACAAGAAGACAGCAGGTTGAGTGTATCACATTAATTTGCAGTGTCACCCACCCTTTCTCAGAGTCGAAGATGACAAGCAATAGAAGACGACATGCTAAGCCTCTGCAGGTGAAATATTAAAGTCAGAGTAATCATATAGAAGTGTTAACAGAGGATTCATTGACAAGACAAGGACATGATTTGTTCAGTCAGTTCCCCAATCCTAAATGCAATTCTCTGCAAAATTTCAGTGTTTATCGTAGCCTCATCAGTGAAGAGTTTACATGGAAGCACCACCTCAGTTCAGCTTTTGCAAGAATAATAGACTTAGTCATTCTCATGTGATTTCTCCCTCCCCTTCCTTCTCCCCTGCTCCTCTATGTTGTTCTCCTCTCCCACTGCCTACACTATTATCCCCCACCTTGGTCCCCTTCAAGGGGAAGAGGATCAATGTTTGAAAAGCACTTAAGACTTTATGAAGGGCTGAGCATCCCCACTGAGATGCTCATAGCTTTCCTCTAGACTATTAATTTCCATGCTTCAATGCCTGTCCTAACCAAATTTCCATTGAGTCTTTGTTGCATGCTTGAAGTACAAGCCTCCAGGAGAAAGCACGACCCTTTAATCTCTAATATGCCAAGCAACACTTTTTAATTTGACAATTTTTAATTGTTTAAAAATATTTATCTTCCATCAGAAGATAAAACTAAATTATTCTGTGTTTCATGCAAAACATTATCTGTTTGCATAGCCTATTACACTAAACCTAATCCAATGCCATTTTACGCTTAGGTGTTATTTGAAATTCTTATCTGACCTGCACCTCGTTATTAATAAAACATAGGCCCAAAATGCAGATGTATTACTGGAACAAAAAGAACTTTTGAAGAAGTTACATTACAAACTCATGATCACTGGAAAGACAGTACTGTACAATGACTGTGCCTAAAATGTTTTTAGTTTCTAATGGGGTTAAAGAAGATCCACTGGAACAGCAAATATCTTCTTAAAGTTTGCTGGAAGAAGGTTACCAAGAGCATTATGAAGATGAAGGATACAATACAGCTATTGGATCATGAGGCCCCTGCGCTGTCAATTAAATTAAAAGAAAAAAAAAAAAAAAAAGTACTTCAGGGTTAAGCAGAGTCCGTTTCCCTGCTATTTTACGAGGAAGAAAGTAAAAACATTGTAGGAAAAAAATCTAACTGTTCTTAATTTCTTTTTTAAACAGATATATAGATAAGAATTTATATACAGACTAAAAAAATCTATCAACTGTCAAAACCTAAATGTTTTTTGGTTGCTTCTTCCTTAAAACTGTACAGCGGACAGTTTCTAAGACTCGTCTTATTTTATTTACAACATGGTAAAGAGAATGCTTTTGTTTCAAAATTTGTGACTGTGTACTGATAAACCAATAGCTGTAGGGACACTAACAGATATTGCACACTAGAATAATAATCCCGCAGTGCTTGCATATGATGGATTTAAATCCTCCCTAGAAAGCACAACATAAATGGCAAATCAAAATTACAGAACTGCAGTCTCATTAAAAGGTTGCAGGGTAAATATTAACTTCAATAACTGCAAAAATTTTAAGTAAACCCAATGGACACACCTACTATTGCATCCAATTCCATGGGCAATTTGGACCACTCATTGCTGACAGATAAATACCCATCAGATAATGTCTAGACACACCTCATTTAAGTGAGTAATGTACTTTGTATTACAGATATGTGTAATCTAAACTGCAAAGCCATTTAATAAGTAAACTGTGGCTTGCTTCAACTTCTCAGTGCGTGGTCCAGCAAACAACCTCACAGCAAACAAATAAAACTACTCCAATAACTATATCAACCAGTAACTGTACTGAAAACCCTTTAGCTCAGCCCCAGCTGAGCCTAGCCCTGTACGGCCAGAAAAGCAAGTATTCAGAAGAACCAGTCCATCAACCACAACTACAGTTTAGCCCAGCCAGACTCAACTTTTGCTATCTGTAATTCCAAAGAGATATGCCCAATTTCAACTATCTGGGGCGTATGTATCACAGTGCATGCAGCTCTGGAAAAGAGCAACTGAAACAGCTTGTGATGACAACTCATGACACAACCCCAAAGTATCAGCTTTATCTCCAAATCTATCCCATACCCACAGTAACACAGCTCATCATCTCTCTAAAACCTCCTTGTTTTTGCTCTAACACAATATATATTTTGCACCCTATTTATCTCGTTAATTTCTTGTTTATGCCTTGTAGCCCTTCTTTGTACTGACTCATATCCACTCTACTGCAGGTAAACAGTGACACTTTACAGTGGAAACATAAATAATGCCATGTTTTTTACATACAAACATCTGGCACCAAATTCAAGAGACAATATTCAGCAAGTACATATTTAACACAGTCAAGTTTTAAGCTATTGTAATGATGCTCTTAATGCCCATCTCTTACTAAACAGCAAGTGAAGACACTGAAATTACTTTCTTTTCATGTCTGAAAAGGGGATATGCTTCTTCTAAATAACCTCAGAAAAAAAGGGCTATAGAAGAACGACTTAAGCACAAGTACAGATGTCTTACTGGCAAGGTGGTCATCTAACTACTTATGTCTTTATTCCAGTAGTATCTTTCTAAACATCTTCAAAACCCAGCAATGAGAATTCAGGGTAAAACAAATAAAGCAAAATGAAAGAAAAAAAAAAACTATACATGCCCTCAGGACATATATTTATAAAAAAGTATTAAAAAGAGCTTTGTTATCAGCAATAAATCCAGTAAGATTTGCGAAACCAAGTCACTTTTCCATAAGTACCAAATAACAGAGATATTCAGCAATGTGTCTGTTTGATAACAGAGCTTTTTTGTCTTTTTTTCCCCCAGATATGGAAGTCAAAGAAAATATATTTCATGAGATTCTGGCGTCCAGCAAAGATATATACTATCCAATACGTGAAGAGTTCACTAAGGTACAAAAGCAAGGGCAGAACATTTCTGGATTAAACAACCTTTACCTGAGAGAAGGACACAAACACAATCTATGTGAGTAATGGCTGAGCTTTATATCTTACCTATTTTGGAACAGAGCCACAAGTTCACATTCAGACTAGACTCCAGAAAGCTAGATGTGTAAACCACGCTCAGTATTGTTACGTGGAAACTGAAACTCTTACTCCTTTGACAATATCGATTGGATGCATCACATTCTACTTTAGAGTATCATTCTTTATTATAATTTTAACATTTATCACTATATGCTCTATCCTCACACTCAATTAAAATTAGCTTGGTTATCACATTTACTGATCGCACTGCAATATCAGGCTGGCAAGCACATTTTTCTGTCAGTCATTATATCCATATCCACTTATGAACCTTCCTTTCAGGTTCCAAGAGTAATGTCATAGATCAAAGCTGAACTATTTTCACTAGCGATTTTCAATACCAATTAAAGGAACATTAAAGCCTCTGTTTCAGTGATTCCTCACATCAGATAAATATAAAGCCTCACATTTCCTCTACATTCTTTATCTTCAGCCTTTCAACTGCTACAAAATTCTACCAGTTTACTTCCCTTAAGAGTTCTATGTCTTCATAAAGGGCATAAAAAAGAATTCCATCAGACATACAAAGTATAATACTCTAGAACAAAACAGAAGAAGCTTCAGAGACATTAAAACCATTATCAAATTATTTTAGCCGGAATGAGCATTCAGCTATTTAATTCTAATCTAAAACTGCTAAAATTTTACATCAGTTTCATCTACTAATTAATCAGTAAGGCTCTCCTTTATCTGTAAATTTTCAAAGTCAAAGAGCACCCACTTCAAAAGATCTAATTTAAGACTGTTAATGTGAACAGTCATGGTGACTTCAACCTAATTATGTCTTCAGCAGAGTGAACAGTTACATCGCTGTAATTCAGCATCCTGATGCTATTACACAACTGCATGTGTAGTATAGAAAATAGTCAGTGGTTTACATCCATGATTTCCCAATCCTTTTTTGGTGGCACGGATCAGATTCATGCCATGCTGTACCAATCTATCCTCTCATTTTCCTGCGTGAACTATCTGCATTCTCCCTCCTGCAAACTCTGTTCTTCCCTCCTGGAAACAAGGATAAACTAGCACCACATAAACCTGTCAAACTCCCCACAGTAAGTGCCAGGACGTTATTGGGAAGCGTGGCTTCAAATGGCTGATGTTCCCTCTCTTTCCAGCTTCCCACAGCGGCAACCGAGACTCCAAAACACAACTGTGCAGGGGCGCAGGGACCCTTCCATGGGCTTGCTTCCACAGATGCTTATTTTTGTTCAAATAACCCGAAAAAGGCAGAAGCACAACCAAGACCTAGAAACACCCCGTTAAGGACAGACATCTAACACCGGTCGGGACAGAGACCGACAGGGCGCCCAGACCTCGGCCCGACCTGCCCCAGAACAGGAGGCTGAGACCCCCTAACCCCCGCTCGTCTCCCTTCACCGGGCCACCGCGAGGGCCGGGGGGGAAGGCCGGGCGGCGGGTGCCCTG
>VZRU01002637.1:271484-333015 GCA_013398155.1 Pedionomus torquatus | reverse complement strand
AGTTAATTGAGACAGAGGGAAAAAAAAATCAAAATCAAACAAGAAAGGCTGCTTTAGTTCCTACGTGACCATTGCGCTCGTGATTGCAGTATCCATTTTCTAGCTCTGATTTGGGGAGTTCGGAGTGTTTCACCTCACCCCCCCAAAATCATCACTTATTGCAAAGCAAAGCACTCCACCCCCTTCCATTCCCCCTCTCCCACCCCAAAAAAAAAGTAGTACCACAGGGTACTACATGAATATGGTAAAAACCAATTATTTCGTAGGCATTTCTTAGATTCAGTGAGAAAACTTACTGACTTCACAATATGTTTGTAGAATTGGTGTCTAAACATTCATCACAGGAGGAAAGCAAAAGGAAATAAATGTAGGAGATTGAGAGAGAAATTGAAACTGTGATTACCTTCTGATGAAACATATACAGATACAAGAAAGGTGACAGAAGATATTGCATCAATATCTTCAAAGCTTAATCCAACATGTGAAATGAAAATCCAATATTATTCTTTTCATTCAGTACAACTGAAATAGCTCTGCCTTATGAATTCACAATCAAATGATTACTCAATAGATATGCCTATTTCTTTTCACCTGTAAAATACATCCAGCTTATATTACTGGTACCATATAGTTTGTCTCCACTTGCATGAATTTTCATCCCATAGGCTACTTTGGACGGCAGAAAAGTGAATATAAGAATGATTATTTAATCCTTTCTTATCCTTTCCACTTTTCCCCATATTTCAAAAACAAACCCAAAACAACAACAAAAAATGTTGTTTATGTAAAGAATTTGTATTTTGTTTCTCATAGTGGAAATTGTCCTACAACTTGGAGCAGAAATGGAAGTAAAAGAAGAAAATTTTAAGCCAGAAACATCTCACTGTGTAAAGAATTATGAAACCTGAGGAATTACAATCCTTTTGTAAGGTTATTAAAAACAAGTCAACCTGCAGGGAGCTCATTTTTAGTTATTATTTCAGTTGCTATAATATGATTTTGTTTTCCTTTCTAGGGCTTCTTAATTTATGTTTGCCAAGTTCTTTGATTTAGACCAACTAAGATAAACAGAAGCAGTCATAACATGGTCTGTTATATTGCTTTACCACCACTTGAACTGTGAACTAGCACCACTTAAAAGTGAACAGGAGTAAGGTATGAAGAAATGGAGATCTGAAACACAACCATCCAATTTGTTCATTTTGTTTCTAATGAAACTTTTTGTGATGATACCCTGCACCTCTTTAGCATGTTTGAGATCAGGTTGGATGGGGCTTTGAGCAACCTGTAGTGAGAGGTGTCCTTGTTCATGGCAGGAGGGCTGGAACTAAGTGGTCTTTAAGGTCCATTCCAATCTAAACCATTCTATGATTCTGTGAATGTTGTAGATAAGAAACAAAATGTAAAATATTATTTGCTGAGGGAACACCATTTTAAACCAGCAATAGCTTAGTGGTTTAAAATCCAAAAGTATTGCTTTATTTCTGTACACTTCTGAGTACTTTTTTAATACTCCAAGTGAATAACACCACAAATTCAAATACCACAGAACAGGATGTGGTGTTTTCGTGTAGGCTACACTACATAAAACTAGCAGGAACACATCAAGGACTTCAGTAATCTTTATGTGAGGAAGTGATTCTTCAGAAATTGCTACTACATAGCAGATGACATGGTACCATAAAAATCTTCCATCAACGTTACTTTCTCACTGATAGTCATGTTTTCCGTTTTTTGGTTTAAGGTCAGACTTCACTGTCCTTGCTTCCTTCCATTTTCAAAACCTCATTTTTTCTTTAGATAAATTACTGGAAAAATAATCTCCTTAAGCCCAGGGGTTGCAAGGATGATTTGTCTAATGCTTAGGACCATGTTTTTCTCCAGCTAACACATTAATATCCTCTTCAAAGATTTCACTAGTCTCTTGATGTGAGATGACTGAAATTATTATGGCATCCATGCAGTACAGCTAAAAGTAACTCCTGCAGGACTCAGTCTGGTGAATTAGAATTTCAGGTTTATGATACAAATGTTGGAATGAATTCTGAGAAATTATTATCTGCAAAGAATATGTTGTGATTTAACCCTAGCTAGCAACTAGGACCACCCAGCCACTTGCTCACTTCTCCCTGCTCCCCTCATAGCACTGGGAGAAGAACTGGAAAAATAAGGAAATCTCATGAGTTGAGACAAAACCAGTTTAATAAGTAAAGCAAAAGCCCTACACTCAAACAAAGCAAAACTAGGAATTAATTTGCTGTTTCCTATCAGCAAGCAGGTGTTCAACCATCTCCAGGGAAGCAGGGCTTCATCACATGTAATGATTATTTAGGAAGACAAACACCATAACTGTGAGTGTAACCCCCTTCCTTGTTCTCTCGTCTGCTTTCAGCCTGTATAGTTTCAGGGGCTTAATCTGTGAAAGAATTGTCAATGCAATGTCAATGTTGTTATCTGCTTTTTAGCATGAGCAAAAGTAAACATTGGCTTTATTAGCTTAATCAATCCTGGCCTACTGCATATCAGCAATCTGAAGCTTTATGAATGAATATCATAAATAATTTGATTATAGCACTCTTTGCCAGCTGGAGGAAAACAAGGAAAATTGCTTCAAGGAAAAAAAGAAAAAGAGATGAATAGATTAGTAGCAATATATGGTTTGGAGGAGATGCTCCAGCTGTTGAAGGTGTATTTATAAAGTTCAAGGTACTGGCTCATAACATGCTCATATAATGCATTTGGCAGGTAAGTTGAAGCTAACCTGATACCGGTTAGTTTGGAATGTGTAGATTCAAAATTCACATTCTTTAAAAATATGGAGATAATCACCATGAATTTTAAACTGTTTTTCATGTGTTTGTTGAAATGTGCTAGAAGAATGAAGAAATTTTTCTTAATCACCACTGTTTCTGGCAGTTGAAGGAATCCTGAAAGTTTGCAGCAGTGCAAGATCCTGCTTTATATGTCACAAAAATATCCTAGACTACAAAATCAGCAAGCTGGACATTATGCCCACACCCTTGTTTGATTCAGGGATGTAATTTGTTTTCTATTACAGAACACCTATTTATTGATGATGATTGAATATTTAATTCCATTTGGCAAGAATCTGTTTCCAAAATTGAGTTGCTTTATAGCTTTTAAGCTGTCTTTCTACAGTTCAGCAGTTTCTACAGTTCATAAAGGGTTTGTATAGATTGTCAAGTCATTATAAGAAATATTTTCTTTGTTCCATGAGATAACTAAAGGGTTTTAATTTTGTTTTTCGTGTGGCTCCTGCTGAAGCTACTGACTCAGAATTTTGCACTCATTTCATAGGTTAGAAAGGAGGGTAGCATAGTATATTTAATTGCCCTTTTCCTGCTCTACTAGCCAAAAAGTGTCACAAATCAAATTAAGAAACCTTTCAAACAGTCTGTACTCAAAAAAAAAAAAAAAAAAAAAGAATGACTTCTTGAATCAAATACAAACAAAAGGCAGTATGATGCTCACATCTTCTCTTAGCTTCTGCCCGACGACAAATTTCTTATTTCTTCATTTGTACTGAATACAGTAACTACAAAAATCAGAAGCAGAAGATAAAGACATCAGATTTGCCAATATATTAACATATTACAGGGACATAGAGCTGTGCAAGCAGCAGGTAAGTTAGGATCTGACTAAGGCTTTCTACCATAAGCCTTTATTTTCACTATATTTAAATATAGGAAGGGCAGAGGTTCAGCTGTATAGGTAGACAATTTTGAGGTGTTTGTTATCACTATTCATATTGACGGTTTCCTTTATATTGAAGCTGTTGCAGAGGAGTACAAATATCTTTCTAAGGAAATTTTTACTGCAACAAAATGTCGGGTGAAATCCTGTACTCTGACTTTACACAATAGATTATTAGAATGCAACTTCTTATATACACAGTTTTCAATGCTAGTGAAGAATGCTATGTTTTGGAATTTTCAGCACGTTATTGAAAAACTGCTCACTTTACAGGTTTTACAGCTTTATCAATTTTTCATTTTTGCTCAAGGTCCAGCAATCACTCTTTTAGTGCCTGCAATATACATCTACATACTATATGATATATTATATATAAAATATTTTGCAGAAGTCAAACAAATATATCTTTAACCTGAATATAAAATATGTTTTTGTAAAAGTTTTGGTAGTTCATATTCTCATAACAAGTATTACAAAGCAGAAAAAGTGGGCAGTTGGAATTGCAGTAGATTTGGGTAGAGAACTGGAAGTAATTTTGAAACAAATATTGGTTCCCAGTTTTTACAAGAGTCAAGCTCATGAAAGCAACTGTATTGTCTCCAGATTGCCATAGTCTGTCTGAAGTTGGTACACTTTATCATCACGTATGTAAAACCTCTCTCAGGTCACATATGTTGATTCTTCATATTATGATATATAATTGCCTTTGGGACTCTATCTGTCCACTACATAGTTTAAGTTTGAGTTCTTTGTGGGGTTTATTTTTTGTTTTGTTTTGTTTTGTTTTGTTTTGTTTTGTTTTGTTTTGTTTTGTTTTGTTTTCAGACATCAGAAACCCAGGGCCTGGTTTAACAGGTGGATTAAAAACTATTAATTCAAAGTAGCTGATTATCTGTGAAGTGTGAAGAAAAGATACACCTTCATGAGACCAGCGTGCTCCTCAGAGACATGACAGTCCTTAGTGTTTCTGAGACCAATGTTAGGTGCTCTTAGTCCATCCAACTTCTAGCAGTTATGATGGAAAAACACAGATTTAGGCTCGCATTCTGCAGCCTTGAAAGATCTGTTATGATATGATCTTGAATCCAGTATTTATAATGCCTGGGTAAGAGGTCTTTCTCATAGATATGAAAATAAGAAAACTGGTCGCTACAGCTGTCTTACAATACATTTACAGTACCTTACAATAATGTAAGGTTCCTCTCCATTTCATATTCAAAAAAAGGACACCTAGACAGTTGGATCATATGCTTATTTATCACTTTTTGTAAGCAGAGCTTTTTTAATCTTGAGAACTCAATAGGAAAAAATTCTTAGTATACCTGCAGAAATGTTTTCCAATGTCTTGCAGTGATATTTATTTAATCTGGTCATCACTTGTTGATTTTCTTCAAAATCAAAAACATTTTGTGTGGTTTTATTTTCCCATCTGAGATTAGATCATGCATAACAACATAGTGACATTAATTCTTTCTCTTAATTGTGAAACATATTTTAAGTACATGGCAAGCAAAAAATGTCTCCAACTTCACGTGTCATATGTATATGTTCCTGCCATTTGAAATATTTTTGGTATGTTATACAAATAACTTCACAGAATTTTCACTGCTTCAATCACCAAGTCCAACCCTACACAGACTCACGCACACACAAAACAACAAACAAACAAACAAAAAAACCAACCACACCCTACAATTGTGGCCACTAGAGCATGCCCTGAAGTGACACATCTGCACATTTCTTAAATAACCCCAGGGTCGGTGACTCAACCACCTCCCCAGGCAGGCCATTCCAGTGCCTGACCACTCTTTCAGTCAAGTCATTCTTCCTAACATCCAGTCGAGACCTCCCCTGCTGCAAGTTCAGACCATTTCCTCTGATTCTGCCATTACTCACTTGGGAGAAAAGGCCAGTACCCACCTCTCTACAACCTCCTTTCAGGTAGTTGTAGAGGGCAATGAGGTCTCCCCTCAGCCTCCTCTTCTTCAAACTAAACATGCCCAGTTCCCTCAGACTCTCCTCATATGCCTTGTTTTCTGGACCTCTCACCAGCTTGATAACTCTCCTCTGGACACGCTCCAGCACTTCAATGTTCTTCTTGTAGTGAGGGGCCCAGAACTGAACACGGTATTCGAGGTGAGCTCTCACCAGTGCTGATTACAGAGGCACCATCACTTCCTTAATCTTGCTGGCCACGCTATTCCTGGTACCATCCAGGATGCTATTGGCCACCTTGCTGCCTGGGCACACTGCTGGCTCATTTTCAGCTGGCTGTTCACTAGCACGCCCAGGCCTTTTTCTGTTGGGTATCTTTCCAGCCACTCCTGTAGCGCTCCATGAGGTTGTTGTGATTGAAATGCAAGACCTGGCACTTGGCCTTATTGAATTTCATACAATTGGCCTTGGCCTATCAATCCAAGCTTTCCAGGTCTCTCTGCAGATCCTCCCTACCCTCGAGCAAATCAACACTCCCACCTAGTTTGATGTTGTCTGCAAGCTTATTGAGGGTGCACTCAATCCCCTCATCCAGATCATTGATAAAGATATTAAACTAGACCTAACCTTAACTGAAAAAGATGAAAACAGTAACTAAGAATTAATCACAAATATCAAAACAAAATTGGTCCCCTCCTTCTGCAATACACAACAACCTTAACAATTTCTAACTAACACTTGATTTTTATAATTAATTTCTTTCTTGGACTCCAAATTAAAATGTTTACATGCATAGGTTTATAACATAATCCAATTAATCTAAAATCCTTAAACCAGTAGCAATATTTTTTGTTTTTTTTTTTTTTTTTCATTTTATCTTTCCATAAATCTCAGTGAAAGAATAAATTTCATGTGAACAAATACTGATTACTTTTCAACTGCTGTTCTTTCTTCCTTGAAGAAACAAACAAACAACCAAAGAAAAAAACTAAGTTTACATTTATGCAGCAATGTGGCTTATATTTGGGACTAAAATGTTGAAATATTTTGGCATTCTAGTAAATTATTTATTCCATCCCATATTCTATGAAACACATAAATATGTTTTTTTCTACAGACATGTGCTAGCTAATATGAAAGATTGCTAGATTTAGCAACGTGTCTACATTTAGGAAGAATATCTGAAAAAAAGAATATCTGAAATGAAAGGCCATACAGTCCCAGAGAGAACATTTATGATTGTGCTGAGATACTTTTATTTTCAGAATTTTCCTAATATAATTATGGTTGGATTCTGAATAGACCTACTTCATGCACTGAGAGAAAATTTTAAAAAATTAATTTTTCATTTTTAAAATTGTATGAATATTTAAATGTATTATATGTAAAAGAGTTGCTTACTGACATGCTTGGAGACTGAACCTCCCTGTCCCAGATTGCTGCAATTCAGCTGAAATCTGACATGTTGCTTTGTTTCCTTTTACAGGGGCATTTACCACTTATTGCTGCCACTTTGGTAAAGTCACCAAGAACAGCAGCTTTTGTACATCATTAGTTGTCCACAGGGGACTAAGTGGTGAACATTTGGCTCTAAACTGCAGCATTCAGCTATCAGAAGGTTACATGGACATTATTGATCTAAGGTAACTTTGGGGACATGAAGTCTATGTGAACCACAAAGCTTTCTACTACATAATGACTTCTACATATGAAGCACCAGTGAAAAGCATGCATCTGTCTTGTTCCTTACCAGACTTTTTGCATCAAGTGGTGAAAAGGCAGTTTGCACGGACACGGATTCTCAGCAATCATACTGAAAAGTGAAATACTTTGGTCCCAGGAATTAAGTTTTCCTCTGAATGAAGCCTGTAGCAAGAAATAATAGAGAGGTGTCTTTGTGCACTAAATTTTGCAACAGCATGGAGCTAATTTTAAGAATACTACATATATTGCAGTTTAAACTGCAATACCCCCTGTGTTTTACGAGGTAATTTCTACAGAGAAACAGAAGGCATATCATGTCACTAGGACATGGATTGTGTAGAATCTTAAGGCATGAGGAAATTCAATATTGTGCTTAAGATGCTGAACTAAGAACGTACAAGATCTAGTCACAACATTTGTAGCTGGTGCTAATATATATTGTAGATCCTTACTGAAAAGAATGTCACACTTCATCTTAGAAAGCGTATCTTGGTAGCTAGAGACCTCAGTATTGAAAGCATATACTTAAATGGTTGTTCATGCTGCAAAAGCCTCAAATGGATAGAGACCACCTAGCAGGTGGTACTCCACTATCCCGTACTCTCCTGTACCCATCATTTCCCATTGATAAACAGGTAAAAGTGAGAGGCTACACACTCAGTCAGTGGAGACAGGGACATTTCATGGCTTGAGCCACATGTGGACATTGATTGCAAGAACAACGATTATGTAGTGATAATGCTGCTGCAAAACTCACCTACTTCACTTTTGGGAAACACTGAGCCAGGCCTGCTGAGTTCCGGGATTCTTGTACTCCACTGGAAAGTGTTCACTGGCAGTGTTGGGAGCTCTGTGCTTCTTCAATTAGCTGTTGGTTGTGCTGATATTTATGACTGAACTTTTGCCTGTTGAAAATGCCAAAACAGTACTATGAAGTTATCTTACAGAATAAAAGTAGCATATTAAATCACTATGACATATGACTGCTCTTCTTTATTCCCCTTTTTTCTTGGGAAGATATTATTGCACACAAAGATAGACTTTTCTTTATGCAAAGAGTAATGAGTTGTATAGGCATTCAAACCATTAAGATCATATTTCCTTTCAGAACAGCGATGCTCATTTTATACACAAGTAATTCTGTTCCATTGTTGCCATATACAGAAATGCATGTTTTAGCATAAGTCGACTGAGAACACAGTGAAGTATTTCATTAGAATGTGATCTTGTATGGCTCCTCATGTTAAACCACTCTTTGTATACTTGACTATCAGGATATCTTCCTTGAAACCATAGTAAAGTGTCTAGGCTGCGTTCAGGAGCTAGTCAGGTAGGTGAAGGCTGATTTTGATGACATTTAAGGTATCACGTTTCCAGATTTGATAATGAGTTTATTTCCATGGAATGTATAAAGAAATATGATATGACCAGATCCAATCAGATTCTGGCAAAAACTGCCAATAATAACTTNAAATTTAAAAAAAAAAAAAAAAAAAAAAAAAAAAAAAAAAAAAAGGAGTTGGTTCATTCATTAAACAACAAAGTGAATATTTTAATAGTTTTCAAGTAGTCTAGAAGTGCTGCATGTCCACATTGAACATATGGGCTTATGAAAACTTAGATTGTCTAAGTTGCTATCTAAGGAGGAGTGTTGAAAAGTGTTTTTCTTTTCCTATCAAAGTGTAAGTTACTGTTACTTAAATGAAATACCACTCTACTGCTGCACAATAGATGTTGCTTGAATATATCCGCACCTTTTAAAGGACTCTACCTATTCTTCCAGACAGTTTAACACAAGGATGCCCACTAGCATATTATAGCTCAGAAAAGTATTGTGCAAGTAGCCTCAGAACCTTCTGCAGGTGAAGTAAGCTTGGCTAACACACCACCAAGAAGAGATCAACAAATGCTCCTGTATCTGGAATACAGGATAATTCCTCTAAGCTTCTTATATGTGTCCATGTGGTTTTCCAAGGTGTGCAACTACAGACAAAAGGAAACAGTATTGTTTATACTGGAGGAATATAAAATGATGGGTCTCTTTGAATTATATCAGAATAGCTTTTCTTGAGAAAATCCGTGAAGACTTGCTAATGCTGTCTGTGGTTTGTTGATTGTGGGTAACACAGGCTGGGGTGGAAAGGGAATTCTGAAGAGATCCAATCAGTAACTGGGGAAAAAATATGTAAATGAATAATCTTGCAGACAAATAGAGAAATGAGGCTCTGGTTTGGAAACACTGATCTGATCGTAGGGGATTTGTGACCATATGTTCAGAAAAAGCAAAATAAAATTACTCCTTTTCTGAATTACTATTTAATTTTGACATTGTTCATTCTGCTTAAGCATGTGTCTAGTGATAAACTGCATAAATAACTCAGAGGACAAAACTTTTCACAATCATCATGACAGAGTTCTAAAACTGGAAAATGTGTGGACTTCACATGGGAGGCAGGGAGGTGTTGTAACGTCATTAATATGAACAAATACATATGCTGTACTGGTATAAAACAGTATGAATTTTCTGACCCTCATTCTCTAATCCTTTAGCTCAAATTTTATTCTGAACATTGTATTTTGTATTTTGTATTGTAAATTGTATTCTGAACATTAACCCAGCCCATTGATACTCAGTGACTGTCTCAGCAATTCTGTAGTTTACAATCTGGTTCTTTATTTAACAAAGGTTAAAATAAACTTGAAAACCCCTTTAAGATTCTACTCTTCATATATACATACAGATATTCTGGCATAATTCTTTCAAGAACAATTTATCATTTCTAAAACCAGTTTCCGTTCTCTTTATGTCTTTTCAGTGGCGTAACAGAGCTACGCAGAGACAAGACAAGAAAAAACAAACAAACAAAAAAAAAAAACCACCTCCTCATGCTGCCAAAAAAATCACACCCAAGCACACAAAAAAGCAAAACAGAAAAGTAGCTTTTCTGATTTAATGGAATGCTTCAAGTTTACAATAGTGTACATGAGAACTGTACTAGTCCAACTCCTGCAAGATCTATATGACATGAACAGAAATCTTAGTTTATCACAGTAATAGGAAGAAAGCAATAGATGTCCCTTTGTGTCTTTATTTTTTTCCATATAATTCAAATCTTGCCTCATTCAAGAGACCCTCCAGGAAACCCATCAGGAGTAAACTGGAATATGTAAGAGAAACCACAGCTACTAAAATCACTGACAATAATGATAAGCAGCTTGTTGATGTTAGTATTGGAGAAAGACAGTAAGAAACATGTGATTTCATGCTGAAATCGCATATCCACTGCAAAACAAAATGTTTTGTACTTTGGGTACAAATTAAAACAAGCATCATTGTCTTAGGTGTATGTCTGATGTGGGGAATATTTCAATCCAGTAAACTTTGAAAGTATTCTCTGAAAACATTACTGTAGCTTTGACATTATAAAATCAGCTTCCTAGAAGTTGATTGTTCCTGCAGATTTTGAATTGGTATCTTTATATATGCATAAACATTCAAGAATATGTAATGAAAGCAAAATCCTGTGGAAAAATAGGACGCAATTTCTCATCTCATAGCCTTAAAGTATCTAAGTCAACCAAGCATGCAGAAAGCTCCACAAACAACTAACTAGAATTTTCAGAATCCTGAAATATTCAAACTGAATTCTGAACATCTGATTGACTTCCTAGTATAGACAGGAAAAATCACACTCTGTAATGATAGCTTTTTGTGTATAACATAATCTTCCATGGGAAGAGACATCATTTCCTCTGTCAAGAGGGTTTACTTTCACAAACCTGTTCTTTAAAAAGACTGATCTTCCTGAAAATGTGGGTTGGAAAACAACACTGCAACTCTTCATTGAGAGGAGATAACAATGCTGTTTCTCTGGATATGTAGTCTGCTGTAATGATTCTTCCTATAATGCAGCATCTATTTCTCTAATCTCAAAATTCTAAAGACACTTTAGAAAATATTAAACATAGTTCTCTTTCCCCTCTCCTTAACAGTTGAATTAAAGGCAACTTTGATTTTAGACATGTAACAAAAGGCAACCTGGAACTTTCTTCTCATGTACAGCAATAGCTAATTAAGCCAAGGGAACAGATGTATGTCTTTTATTACACAAAGGCTAGCACTATATTAAGGAAGTGTCTGTTTGGTATCTGTAAATTTATGCAATCTTGGGTTAGTTTAGCCAGGCTGAGGTTATAGTAGCAGACATTAAGGTATTTCAGATAACCATACAAAAACATAGATCTGACTGCATTTTTTAAGTTATATAACATAGCTAATAGCAGAGTTTCCTTTCAGCATTTTTGCTAACAAGCAGTTTTGACTTCATCCCAGGATGTGTCTTGGATTTTGATCTTGTCAGACAGATATGTATTTTGAATCCTCTTTGCAGCCCTCCTGATTTGGAAGTGTGGTACAAGTGGTGCTAGAAGGTGCCTGGGAAATTTAGCTGTTGGGTTTCATTTGGCCCTCTTTTGTGCATGAAGCACTTGAGCAACAAAGCTACACTTCCTAGACTGCTGCTCTGTTCAGACACTCTTCATGAGCATATTACAAATGAAGGATGGTACACTTCCAGGCTACAAGTTCCCAGAGCCAAAGACAGGGGCTCTTCATCTTTCATCTATCATTCCTCTTTCCTGTAGGGGGTATATATACTTTTTATATTGTTCAGCACATTCCCATTTCCCCTCTGTCCCTACCCTTTTACTTCTTACAAGGCTCAGTTAGTTTTGGAAAGCAAATGAATCTCATAGTATGCCCACCAGATGGGATTTTGCTGTCCCTACTTACTTCTCATCTCTGCTTTCTATCCTGTGATAAACACCCTACAAAAGGTAGAGTTTAGTGTACTCCCTCAGATGGATTTTGAAAAATGGAACTGAAAACAGAAGAATACTGCTGTTGCTGTTTACACCTGTGTTTTGTTTTCAAAGTAAGTGAAAACAAGTTGATCATACAGAATTTATCACATACACATTTCTCTTGGAGCTTCTTTTCAGTATTTCAAAATTATCTCTCTCAGATGCAGGGTTTTGGACTTGCCTTTGTTATACCACATGAAGTTCTAATCAGCCCTTTTCTACAGCCTACCAAAGTCCCTCTGGATGGCTTTCTGGTGTATCAGCCACTTCTCTCAGCTTTGTATTATCAGCAAACTGGCTGAGGGTATGTCCTGCATGATCATCCAGATCAGTAATGAAAATGTTGAACAGGGTTGGTTGAACCTAAAATTTACCCCTGTGGTACGCTGTTAGTTACTGGCCTCTAGCTAGACTTCACGTCACTGATCACAGCACTGAGCTCAGGTGTTCAGCAAATTTTCACATCACCTCACTGTATGCTCATACATGCTGACTACTCCTAATCACCTTCTTGTCATCCACATTTTGTCCTGCATGTGACTTTTCTCCAGTCCTTAGTTCAGAATCCAGATGGGAGCAGGGGGTTTTCTAATTCCTGACTGCTGTCCTATCAGTAAACATCTTGTCCCCTGGTACTTCCTATCTTCTTTGTGTCTGAATTATTTTTTCTCTGACCATAATACCTCTTTCCACTATTCTGCTTGCCCAACTGAAACCACTAGAAGTGACCATTCAAATCCTCACAGGGAGTAAGTTAAATATACCACACAAAGTTTGACAACAATGAGAGATATTTTTGTTTAAACCAAGGTCAACATTGGCTGTGATAGTAGCAGCATGTCACGTGTAATTAATTTAATCTTGCTTTTAAATTAAACAAGCTGTAGACTGGCAAGTCCACTAAGGAATAAGGGCAAGTTTTGTTTTATTTTGCAAAGAATTCTGTTACTTTGAGAAATCTTCCTGTTTGGAGATGGAACAAAACATATATTTAAAAGGTTGAATCTTCGTGGAAGATAAATTGTATCCAAAAATAAAAATCATCAGGGTTATTTGAAAGACACAAATTTTTAGATCATGGAACCTCAGACATTTAATTTTGTTTCACATTGTCACAGACAAAAACCCAAACTCCTAATTCAATTAGAAAATTGAAATATTTGTTGTTAATAGTCAAAGTATTCAAGTAACAATTAAATCCTTCAAACTTTTTTCTGTGTTCAACCAGAAAAGAAGCAATTCATCTAAACATTTTAATTTAGGAAATGGTATTCCTGATAGCTAATTTAAATAGAAAATATCAGTGCTAGTCGAATTTTACCAACCTATTCTCCTTTTAAAATTACTTAGACCACATATTTATTTGTTAATTAATCATTGCACAAAAAACACACGCTAAATATGTCACTGTTATTATTAAAATAATATGCAAGATTAGGTCCTATTTAACAAGTTACAAGTATAGGAGTTTTCATTCTGAAAGTAGTCCTCTATCTATATATAAGCAAATATTATAGCAATATAGTATAAGCAAATATTAACTATTACTTTAATATTAAAAAAAAAGCAAGGAATGGTGATGGTATGGAATAGCTTGGAGTCAAAGGCTACCAAGCACTTGAACCTGTTGGCTTTGTTTCCTTGTGTGACTTTTTTTTTTTTTGCCTGCAAACATACTGTAACAACTTTGGGATTCTCTAGGATTTTCTGAACTTTGAGAAGATGACAAAATAATATGCATTTTTAATGCAGAATATAGTCAAATGTTGTTTGTCACATGTTCAAAGACTGCTGATTGTTAATTTGTTATGTATTACTTTAAGTATTAAGAAAATCTTTTGGTTTTCATATCATAGTCCTGTCATCATTCTGATTTCATACTGAATTTAGTTCCCTACAATCAATCAGAAATCAAACCTAGAAGTTAAACATCTAACATGACCTTAAGAAAGGGGGCAGAGGATAGAAGGGAGCAGGACTGCAAATCTGGTTATAAGAGTATTTGCACAAACTGAGAACATTACTAATTGATTAAAAGAATAAAATCATTTAAAGATAAGCCTGATAGAAAGTCCCAAAGTCATTAAAACAGAAGAAAAACCATAATCTGAGTCTAACCATTTTAGTACTGGAACTGGAATATATATGTATATTCTCTTAGAAGATCATGGCTGCGCACATGGGATAAACCAGTGCTTAGCAGTTGACATAGTAATTCTCTCCATGTAATACGTTGATTCTGCATCTGATCTTGGAAGCTGAATTGAATTGTATTTGGACACGTGAAAATAAGGCATAAATTTCTTACTGTACTGTCTTAAATATGTGTTATTTTGCAGGTCAACTTTATTATAGGAGAAGGAACTTTTGGTTGCCAAGCGGTGCCAACATACCTCTTCACTTGATAACTGGGAACTCAGTCAAATTCCATGGGAGGGTCTATCAGAAGGATTTAAAACTTCCAGAGCAAGTGGGATCAAAAGAAAACTAATATTTAGAACACTGTAACTTTACAGACTAAAAACCAAAATACCCACTTTTTGGATAAGGTTGAACTGGGATTGCTTTAGATGTTCCCTGAAAATTCACACTCAGGTGTACACATCGTTTATTCATGTTATTCGCTGTGGTTAGGCACCCCTGCATTCCATTTCTGCTGGAAATTTAAGTTGCTGAGATATAGTCATATTCTCAGTTGCTGAAACATTTCTGATGTAACTGGAAAGAAAGGCTGTGTTCTGATTTATAGCCCTCATACAAATACATGTAAGCAAAGATTTGAATAATACCTGGTTTAAGTATCCTGTCTCCTGTTGTTGCTATTGGGAGAGAGGGTGGATTTTTAATGGTAAATCTTATTTTTTTAATTCATTTTATATTCAAGACACATTAAAAAAAGGATTAAGAAATTAAATTAAACTTTATTGACTAGTAGAACTTCATGATTTCTTATTACAACTTGAGTTTGCATGAAATTAAAAAAAAAAATGCAAAGAAAAACTTCTTGAAAATAAAATCTGGTTTCAAATTTATGTTGAGCCTTTGGAATCCAAGAACATACATACAGCTGATGAGAGAACTGTTTAGAGACGTTATTCTTGACTCATAAGAAACAATGATCTCCAATACAGCTATGGCAATCTATGACACAGATGTTTCTTGCTCTGGCAGAGGGGAAAGTAATGAAAGCAAGGGAGAATTCTGTTCTATCACTTGGCATGGCATTAGTTGCCATGCTCATTCTTCCCTAGTATATATCATGGCTTTTGAAACTAGAGAGGCAACAGCTATCTAGGAAGGAAATACTAACTCAGCAATGAAGCTTTCAAATCTCATAAAAAATATCTGGAATTAAGACATGTTCCATACAGTTTCCTGCCTTGGAAGCGCATACCATGCCAGAAAACCTCTCCTGTCTGAGATGTTTGCTTTTCACTGCTCCTAGGAGAAGAGTAATTTACATCTGCATTTTCTCTTATGAAATATGGGAATGATGAAGGCTCTTCCTGTCAGACAATCCATGCATGCTAATATGAATATAACACTATGAAAGATGAAAAAAAAAAATATGAAAAATAACACAATGAAGCCTTTACTTGAATCATGCAAACACAAAGATTGATTGGTATATTGTTGCTAGGTAAGTCACCTGAACATTTGTTGTGTTACTGCATCCTCTCTAGAGTTATAAAGGCTGATTCAGCTGTTTTACTGACATATAGATCATGGTTAACTTATTATTTATTAAGCCTTAGGATGACTTTTTGGCAAGTCCATTTGGCTTGCAGTAGGGAAATCTGTGCTACAACTGCTTAAAAAATATTTGGCTTACTTAGAATGCAGTAACATCATTACCGACATTGCCAGGGTCTTGTTCCAGATTTACATGTGGGGCGATGACATCACTGTGGTTGTTTAACATTTGCACCTCATCTGCTGAATCATTCTGGAATAAGAAATGTACCTTTAACGTAAAACTCTCACACATCATTTCTGTCCCCATATTACAAGAAAGGAGTCATCTTATAGGATTGTTCATGGTGATCTCCCTGGAATCTTTGTAACACCTCACACTGTGAGACAGCTTTTTTGTAACACTTCATCAGCGCGGTGTTTTATCACTTAATAGCATTAATGATTACTTAAGAAGACTAACTCTGTTGGAGGTGAGCTGGTGATAGATCCAGAACTTTAGACTTCTTAAACTGCATTAGCCAATAATTTTGTTAATTACTAGGTAGAGAGGCACAGAGGGGAATTACAGAGCTCTGTTTTATATCTGTGATGTATACAGCCTAGCAACATTTCAATTCCAGTACTACTTATGTCAGTTGTAAAAGTGTTTTAGTGTGTAAAGAGTCAATGGCAGTGCATTTGACATGGGTTAATACTCCTGCTCTGCTTTCTGTACAATTTATCCATTTCAGAAGACAACACTTGGAATGGGAACTAATTATTGTCCTTGATTATGACCTCTGCACAGAAGCTGTACACATGCACTGAGCTATTGTCCCACCTCTAATATAGTCACTGCAGTAAAGGACTAAGGAAGTGGGGTTGTGGTAGATGGCATAAGCACTATTTACTTCAAAGTAATTTATTCTGTTTTAAAAAATTTTACTTGTTTTGAAAAATTTCCTGTTGATTTGGGCAATATAGATGAAATAATATTTCTCAACAACCATGAAACTATTAAATGTGGCTATGAGTTGCTGGATTGCTAAAATAGAATATGCTTCCCTTTTTTATGCAGCAAGGGACTGTGTGTACTTTTACAACAGATCTTTCCTGAGTGTATACTAGTTGAGTCTGTAAATATTAATGACCATTCTCATCTTCATGAAAACCAAGATGCTGATATTTTCCTTGTTTCCTCCACTGTAACAAGCACATTAGCACAAACTTTTTTTCTCTCATTTTCTGTTACATTAGCAAATAGTTTTGAGAAATCCTCAGATACGCAGCAAGCGCATACCTGGACTTATGGATCCAAAGGTTCTTTTAGGTGTTTGTAAGGAGCACTTTAGGAAATAATCTTTCACTTAATGAGGATGGCATTGTTGCAGGAAAAGTGGTAAATTCCTAGATCCCTTTTCTCATTTCTTACTCATCAAACTATGGGGCCTACAATTTTAGACTTCAAAAAGCATAGAAATAATAAACAAAAAGTCTGGATGATGCTTCCAGAGTGAAGGGTTTAGTACCCTTAGCTGTGTTTTGCAGGGTTAACAAATGCACAAATGGAGGATATTCAGGTTTGAAAGAGGCAGTTCAGAATTGGCATTAAAAAAATTAATAAGGGATGTGGAGAGGCATAGTTTGGGTAAATCTTTTTGCTTTGGATCTCAGAAGACTAAATTTAAAAATCAATATTGGGATTTGTAATAGTCAAAAGCTAAAGAGGAAGTTGCAATAGATAATTATGAAAAATACTTTGAAGTCCTCACAGTCGGGTGTAGGTGACTGTGAATCTTTATTCACATCCTCCCCTGTCTTATTTTATGCAAGCATGTAAACCTCTGTGGTCTAATTGGTTTTGTTTATAGTGTTCTGTGAGTTTGAAATAAACATTTGTCCAAGTATCAACAAAACTGTGGTACAAGGATGAATTGGAAGTAAAAGATCAATTAACAAGCAGGCTTATAGTCTTAAATGAAATATTGTTTCAGTTAAATTCTTAAATTGTTTCAGGTAAATTATTTTCAAAAGAGTCAGCTTTACTTCTCAAAATTCTGTTTTGCTTCAGAGTAACAGAACCTGAAAGGAACTTCACTGGTCAAAAAGTGTCAAGCAAGTGGTTGAGAGAGAGTCAGTTCTATGGTAATAAATCTAGTAGTGAATCCTCAAAGGGCATATATAGCACACTATACAAAACCATGAAGATGGCATAATGAAGTTTGCAGAAAGTTGTTTGCATCAGACCAGATAATAAACATTTTTCTTCTGTTTCAATTTTAGAAAAAGATCATGGTAAATTTTAAAAGTATTTATTACATTTTACTCAGATAACACAGACAGGATTTTTATTACTGAAATAAAAGAGTATGCAAAGTCCTGTTGAGGACTTAACCATACATTTATGGTTACATTCAAAACTGCATGAATAAGCCTGTCTTTCAGACGAGTGTTAAACTAAAGCCATTATGGTTCCCCCATCTCAGTAAAGGTAACAGCTTAGATCATGATCCCTTTATTTTACACTGAAAGTGCTACTGAATTTTTTCTTCTTCTAACTATTGCCCTTAACAATTACAATCCAGGCTCTGGAGCAGCACGAACTATTGAAATTGTGCTTGGGCTTAGATTTCAGGCTTTTGGTAAAATACTACCAAAATTTTTTCACTTTCAAGTCAGAATGTTTTTACGTACTTTCAGTACTGAGATAGTGATCTCAGCTTTTGCCGTCTTCAGTTACACTTATCATAGAATCAGGGAAAGGAGAATAACAAGATTATAACAATTTACTGTTGTATTTTAATGCCAAAAGTGCTGGTTAAGTTCCATCTGGTATGAGGGTTGCTCATGTTGGCCATGGACTACTGAAAGATTTAAGCTATTTTCTATGCTAAAAAAATGTGAAAAAGTCTGGAAATGAAACATCCCTTGCTGCAGGTAAGGAGGAATACTTCAGAAGTTATTAAATTCCTCTAGTTAAATGACCTTCAGCTTCAACACTCAGTCCTCGGATCATTAAGCTTTTTCTACAGGCAGATGTAGAGGCTGCTGCACCAACCCAGGGAGTTGTGTAAAAAGTTCCTGGAGGATATTCTAACCTTCATCTCTGTCACCCATCAATTTTTGTCCAGTCTTTAAAAAAAAAAGAGGTATGGAGGGGGAATGCTAGGAACGAAAGTGGTTACATCAGTATTGAAGACCTACCAGGGCAAATGAATCTTGGATCTACCAATGAACATTTTTTTAAAATTATGTCTTTAGAAAACAAAAAAAAAAAAATTGTACCCACTGCTTTCAGTTTAATCTAACACAGACAGCAACAGAAATACATTATTTTATGTGAGATACTTCTGTAAGCTTTTTTTTTTTTAATCTCAATGTATTTAAATATATAATAAAAGAACGTTGTTTATTTTTTGTTTCTAGAGTTTTTGTGGGTTTTTAAGTAAGGATCTTCATACCTGCTATGTTCCCCCTTGAATTTTTAATAATAGAAAAAAGAGCAAGTAAGGCATATCAAAAATTTTCTTGCACTTAAGCAAAAGCTAAAAATTTAGTATTTGTGCTGATTATAGGTCTATAGTCAGATAAGAAATCAAACTCTTCTATTGCATCATTTTGTGGTTAAAGTTTGAAATATAATGTACCATATTGTGGTTTTCATTCAGTTATGCAGTGAACACCTCTCTTCGTTGTGAACTTTGTATTTTCAGATTAGCGTGGTTACTATGAAACTCTCAACAAATAAACCTCTGTTGCAATAACAAAACTATCTCTTCTTGGTCCTGTTGACAAGGTTATGTCCTTTTTCTTGCTAATCTGAGTCTAGACTAGCACTACGAATCATTCCAGTTGACTCTTACTGTCTTCATTTGATCCAATAGCTTAGAAAGGTTTGGTACATATAGGAAGATTGTTTCATATGTGCATTGATATAGTTATATTTCTTTAAATTCTTATCCTTAATGATGAAAAGAAATAAGTCAGTCTTCATCTAGTAACTTCATTGTAAAACAGGCTTGGATCACCCAGTTCTTTCTCAGTGTTTTGTCTTTGAGCTGGTGGACAAGATTGTAGTGAAAAAATACCATATGTATATAGAGAAAAAGCCTATTGATAATTGATTTGTGAATAGGCTCATGATTTCAAGCTTCTCAGCCTGTTCCTGATGGGAACAGTTAGAAGTCAGATGAGTTTGTTAGTCGGAATGTTTTGCTTTGGACATTAGCATTTGTTGGATCAAACATCAGGACACTTCACTTTTGTTTGATTTTATTATTTTTCTTATTCTGGAATGCCCAGTCAAATAGTCTTTTCCAGTATTTCCTTTTCAGAACTATGTAAAGAATATAAAATTTAAAAATAATTAACCTAAATCATGAAATGCAAAGGTGAGATGAAAAAAAATAATCTAGTTATTCTGTCTCTAAACCAGACAGTAAAGGTGTCTGGTTTGTTGATTGTTTACTGTCTGCAATAACCACAGTCACAGCTATCCCCTGAGTTCAGCATTGTCTAGGGGACACACAGAAATTTACCTCCCAATTAAATACTCAAAAAGGTAATATTAGGGGTGGAGTGGGAGGGGGGAGGTGGTGGTGCAGTGGGGTGGTGTCTTCCCTGATGCAAAAGCCCTGTATCATTCTTTGAATTGGCAGTCCAAATCTCAGTTATTTTTTCTACATCATTTTTATGGCAGGTGCAAGGAACAAAGTAAATTCTTTTGTACCTGCAGGTTACCCATTTGGTAAAACTACCTGTGTACATTTTTCGGACCAAGCTATATTAAAATGTATCCCCCCACTTCTTCACTATATTCAGAAAATCCATAAATAGTTTATGCCTCTATTCAACTACTCACAATTCATCTAGAACTCCTGTTTCTGACCCACTAGTAGTTTTTTACAGAAATTAACTTACAATGTCTTCTGCAGAAATATCCATTCAGCAATTTCTGAAGTTTGCATGAGTATGCCTGTGCCTTTAACTACCCTCATACAATGACATCAAACAAAAAAAATTACTCAAATAATACCTGGTGTGTCTTGTGAGAAGAGCAGAACAATCAGTGATGGAGAAAACCGAACCCTATAACCTTAACACTGCCCACAAAGTACAATGTAGGGACCATTTAAATAGAAATTAATTTGGGCGGGAAGAAACACACCGGTAGTTTCCAAGGGATAGAAGGCCTGTTTTCTCTATGTCTCCTTGCTATCTTTTGTTCAACCACGATTCTTCCAGAAAGCAGATAGTTTCAGAATCAACACAAAAGGAAGGTTCTTGTTTGGATGCCTTGGTATTAGTGTGATCTTCATAAAACCCTATATGGCCCTTTGTTTCCACTGTATCTTCATATTTCATCTTGATTTTTCCATTTTTACCATGTTGTCTCCCTGCAGTCAAAGAACACTATGGTTAGGTTTTTTTCCCACCAAACATATTTACAAAATATGAATTTTCACTTGAAAAGAAAGGGAGGGAAACACGTCTTGGAGAAAAATGGCACGTAAACCATGACCTTTTTTGAAAGTCTGCATTTCTAGAAGAAATATCATGAGAGGAAACTACTAAGTCAGCCAATATAAATCAGATTGGGCAAGTTCCAGTGGAACAATCTGGAAAAAAAGGCAACACAGGCAAGAACGTATTTAATCTGGATGTATCCCAGGTTTACATAAGTATACAGAAAACTGCTGTATGAGAGGAACAGGATAATTGATGTCACAGTGATACAAAGTACATCCTTGACTTTGTGCATATTTAGCTATATTTGTCCAAGTTATCTTACAATGCAGTGTCTTTTCATTAAACAAATGCAAACCATTGCAAGAGAGCACATTGTTCTCTTTCACCCCTGTCTTCAGCTCAGAGCTTTCAACAACCAAAGATGTTCTGGCAGAATCATAGCACTGGTCTATCTACCGGTGTGATGAGCCAATATATTTTACAGGTACATAAATCTTCCATTAAAAATTGAAAAAGAGTGGTTCAGTACACTGTCCCAAGACCTGCTGAAAGTTAATAAAATTTGCCTGAACCCATTCAGTTGCTATCTTCACAAGCCATGGGTCATGCAGTGGAAGCTGGCTTATCCTTGACTCTGGTATATTAGTGCTGCTTAACTCAGTTGAGGACATCTGGATATTTTCACAGTGTTCAGAAACATGTTGTATAGTGACTTGCACAGAAGGCTGGAGGTATATTTTTTCCCTTAGGAACCTACAACTGAAGGGCTGCTCTACACTGCAGTGCATATCTGTGTCTGAGTTTCTGTATGTGCAAACACAGAGACCAGACAAGAGGCTGAGATGCAAAATTCTACGATCTCCTGGGAATTTTCCCAGCAACCACAACCGCTGGGATTTATAACCCCAGACACTGCTGAATTGTAAAAGAGGTCTAATCTTGTATCATTGTGACCAAAACACAAAGAATGGTAAACGCCAGAATTGCCTGTCAGACTGCTAAGTCTCTAATCTTGATCTTATTTTTAACCTAGACCTACATTTGTTAAATATGAACTATTATCTGCTTCCACTCACTCTTTTGCCTAATCGTCTGTATGACCTTTGTGACAATGAGAATATGGAGGGAAAAAGAAGTTATTTTCAGTCTCAGCAAAAAGTCAAACTGTTATCATTATACCTGCCATAATCGGGAAACAAAGATGGGAGATGATATTCAAGTTGTCTGGGTCCAGGCCTTGAAATTCTCTCTTTGGGCTTCTCTGGCCCATCACCGATTAACATTGCCCTAATTTGTATACATATGTGTGTCAAGTGTGTCATCTGGATTTGTTCTAGTTCTGGCTCATTTGGTTTGGACATCATTTCTTCTGACAGAGAATACCATCCTAAGGGTTACTCACTGAGGCAATGTCAAATTTCTTTATGGTGGTCAGGAAAATTCCAGGTTTGTCATTCAAGGCTTACTTTACAGTAAATTGTACTAAAGCACTTAATGTCCTCCTTCCCTTTGTCAGTTGTCCAGATGCTCCTTTTGTCTGCCAGTATATTGAAAAGTGTGTTTCTGGTGGTCCTTCCAAAACCTTGTGGCTCCCTTGACTGTGGGGGCAATCAGAACACTGACACACTTAGCAGTTGATTATTGTTCAAAATGAATAGACAAAGATTTCTGGTGGCTGTAGAAAAGAACCGAATTAACTTCCTGGAGATTTCATGGAGAGATGGCTGGGTAAGGAAGGGAGACTTCCAACAACACCTGGACTGCAGGAAAGATCACAATCTGTAGTGACATCCTTTGTCATAGAAAATCAGAAACTTGAGAAAGAAGAGGACTCCTCTAGTGTGGCTATTTACCAGAAAAGCTTTGGGTAGAAATTCCATGATGGGTTAGTTTTAAGAATAAATCCAGAGGCAAGCTTTGTTCCAGATTTATCAGTACTTGATCTTCCCTCTGTCCTTACTGCAGCACTTTGCTATTTAGCGTAAAAATTTTGCTTCTACAACAAAGTACAGCTGTGACATAAGGTCTTTTCCCAAAGACTATTGGAAAGAGAGAAATCTTACAGTAGTTTAACATGCTACCAAAAATGTCTCTCTAAATACATAACTATAGTTCAAGATTTAGATGTTAAGTAAACCCCAAGTCTGTGGGAAATAGACTCCTGAAAAATTTGGAAACTAGGACCACCTTTATTCAGATACTCCAATTACTTTTAGGTCATTATCTTTAAGTGAAGGAGAACAACTTTATCTACTGTAGTCTTTGAGGCTTTCTCTGTGGACTTTTGATGTTGGGACTACTGAGTTGTCCCAGTGAGCAAACTGAACTACTAAGGTAAATATGTGGATTCCCATATCTCTCTCCATAAAGCACTTCATAAAAGCAAAGCCTGTATTTATAGTACTTATTAAATCACATTTTACGACATTAAGTAATTTGACCTGAAATGCTTTTCTAGCTAGACTATGACATGGCCTTTCTCATTTGCTGTGGTTGCCTAAGGGCTTAGTTATGCTATAGAATACAGTAGTAACAGGGATGTTCTGTTGGAATATTGTTATTTCTTTCTGGAAACTACAAAAGTACATAAATGGTTACTTTGCCCAAATACCTCATCATCTGAAGGGTGAAACAATTCACATCCCATGACAGCCTAAAACCAGATTTTGTACAAGTTTATATGAAAACATATCTTTATGCAGGAGGTACATTCATATTATCTTGGAGGTAAGGTTGTTTATGTGCAACAATACTGCAGGACCATAATTACCAGGGTGTGTATTCTTTCCATTAATCCAGCTGACAGCTATGTATAATTTCCCCCAACTCAGCTGCACTGTTTGATTGTGTACTGGCCAAGACAGTTACAACATCAGCCAAAGAAAGGGGAGGGAAAAGTCAGACTTTTCCAACAGCAGATTAATGTGTCAAAGGGAGAGGAAGTAAGTATTGAAAATATCAGGTGCATTTTTGAGTTGTGTTTGCCAAAGGGTGGACCTGCATAATCTGTCCCATAACCAGCATTATTACATCAGTACTTGCAAGCCTTAGCTTTTCACTTACCATCTCTAAAATTAAGTGAACATTTGGAAAAGTCTGTACCATACATACATACATAAATGCGTACACCCTTACATACTCTAATATTTCAGGAAAGATTACATCAGTTCAAGATTTATCCAATGTTAATGTTAAGCTGTCATGTTAAACATGATGCTTTATTTAAAGTCTCCAATTGCTGTAGCACATCGCAAACTATGTGCAGAGGTATAGAATCTATCTTTGCTGCCTCTGCTATCTTACGGTAGCTGCAAAAATGGAAATCTACCTCTTCCTGGTTTTCTTTTGTCTTTGTTATTACAGCAACAAGAGATGACTTGAAGAAAACCAAAGATACGGAGTATGTTTTCAAGATTTGAATACGTTTGGCTCAGGAAACCTGAGGATTACTCAGTTTTTCATGACCTTGTGGCTGGTTGAAGAGCAATACCTGAAATTATGTGATCTTGTGACCAATGGTAAAAGAAAATCAGATCATCCTTTAACTTTGAAAACTAGTGGTATTTTATACAGTCCATTACCTTCCTGTAGCAAAGAACCCTGAGTCTTGCACAGTGGTCCCTCAAGCTACTTCCAGTTGTCTCCAGTAGATTGTAAAGCTCTATGTGTAACAGTGATCCTGAACAGCAGAATCAGAAGTCAGGAGGTGAGAATCAGCAGTTCAGGGAGTAGAAAAAGGTACCTGGGTTCCTCATAACACAACTAGATGGTCAGGCATATAGCACAGGAGCTCAGCACAGTGGTTTTGGTGTATGCCTTAGCTGAAGCTAAACCTGCTGTCATGGGGATAAAAGTGCAACTTTTATCCATGGTTATCCTGCTAAGCTCCTCAGTTTGATCCCTAATGATATTTCAGACATTATCTTGGCTTTGTTAATTTGGACACATCATCATAATAAATTCTGTATAAAAGATGACTTGGTATGAGAGTGTTTAGTTTTAGAAATTTGGTGTTTGAACTAGTGTCCACTAGTTTAAACTAGTGCTTAAACTCTGTGTCAGCACATAAAGGCTGGAAATTTGGCATTTTAAGCTAGGCTACTGAGCCAACACTACTGCATAGTAGATCTGTCACTATTATCAGGAGTGTTTTTGTAATGTGCATGACTTATTTCACAGTAGTAAATCTGTTCAAGTGAAATTGCCATTCTTTTTACTTTCTCTGCCAGATTGGTGTTTTTTTTTCCTATGATACAGATGTTTTGTTTTCAGATGAGATGTATTAGTTGTGGAAAAGTTGCTTATAATTTAAAACAAAAATCCCAAAACTTAGATTGGCATTTAAATCTGACCCTGACATGTTTCTTTCTTTTTTCTTCCACGGCTAAATTTTAATATTTTGTAGAATGCATAGCTCTAAGGATTCCATTGTAATCCATTTGAATAATAAATCTTTTCCATGTTCTGCTTCCAGATAGCATCTGTCAGTACGGAAAAACAGCATAGATAGCCTAGGACCAACATCCCAATAGATCAAACTATAAATTCTGTCTCTATGGAGAAGAGGAACAGAGATGACAGAAAAAGGTGTTTCTGCCTTTTGATCATCCCAGTTTATATGGAAAGCAGTCTTATTATTTTTCTGGTATAAAAGCAGGGATGGGACAAGAATCAGAAAATACCTCTCACTTTCTTTCTCTTTCCCTGTTCAAAATGTATAAGAATGATGTGGAAAAAAATGGTGAGATGGGATGGAATGAGATGTGATGATATAGAGGACAGCATGGGAGAACACAGGACTATCTTCCACTGCCTACATCCTCACAGCCAGCCTACTCAAATTTTTATAGTATTTTGGGTAGGCCAGTTAAATCACTTCCATTTTTTTAACTAAATGGCTTTTCTTTCATGCTACAGTATAGCAGGATAAACCTAAAGAAGATTAGCTGTAGGAAGTATCATGTGTCTGCAATTTAAAGATAGAACGTTTCAAGTTCAATATTCTTTATGGTTATCACTAATACAAAGTACTTGTTAATTTAATTGCCAGACTTTGCATTTTTTCCATGTTCATGATTTATTTGCTGTTTATAAAACCAAGAAAAACATAAACACCAAAGACCATTTCCAAGAGAAAACCTAAATAGCAGATGTATTTTAGCTACTCTTAATTGCATCATGCCATGTTTACAATATAAACATGATACAAACATAACACAACTAGTGAAGTAAAGGATAATAGTGTCAGCCAATGGAAATGCTGTCAAAGAAGTGTACAAATATTTTGAAAAAATAATTCTGACAAAAATGTAAGCCACATCTTTGCTTTTGTGGGTGCTTTGTGCTATTATAAAACCAGCATTAGTTAAGCCACTTGCAAATTTTTTGGTTTAATGTAGTAAAAACATATTTCATAAACATATTCCGCTTAGTTTATCACTTTCTCGGATTATAGTTTCCTATAGAAGATGAACTTTCTTTTATAACTCCCCAGGCCTCAAGGGACTTTTCACAGCAAAATCTTCATTATCATAAATATCATTTTTAAAATTAAATCAATAACATTTAGAGAAATAGGAAGAGTGTTCAAAGGTACTCAACACTTCCCATATACTTTATTTTAAAGTATTTGAGGCATACTGACCTTTTATTTGGAGAGAGAAAGAGGTGCTTCAGGGTTTTTTTAATCCAGTAATATTGTCCTGTTCTCATGGCTCCCTTGTGAAACACCTTGGGGCTTCACTTTTCAATATGTTTTTTATTTACCTGAAATTCCAAAGTGATAGAGTATTTACTTGTGCTGTCATGTAATTATATTAATTATACTGATATTTGGTTCTATTCATGAAAATCAACATCAGGTTCTGAAAAATGGCAACAGTCACTTCCTTTGCATTTTAACACTTAACCGAATTTATTGTCCATTAGACAAGATGGTCCATTTTGGTCCATTTAGACAAGATGGACCAAACCATCCCTACAGAAATCAGATGAAACTCCACCCCATTAATTTAGAAATACGTAAGTTTCTACACATTTTCTCAAATTAACCAGATAGAAGTCCAAGATGCTTACAAAAAAGTAATATTTTTTTTTTATTGATGGGCAAATTGACAATATAACACATATAACAGTACTTTTCCTTCTGGTAAAAGCTGATCTTTCCTATGGAAACATGACTCTTTAGAAGTAATTATTTTTTCAGAATAGCAAGTCATTGTTTTGTTAGATACTTCCATTGCCACTTGTTACTGATTTAAGGAAAAGGAAGAGAAAAAAAAGAGATTTCTTCATATACTATTTTGATTTAAAAATAAAAACCCCAAAATTAATGCTAAGTTAGATATTCTCTGTTGTAGCTGTAAAAAATAATTGATGAATATAAATATTTTTGAACCAAATCTTGCTTCAGTTCAGTTACTAATCTTTGATTGGGATATGCTTTACAACAATTCTGAAAAGCCAGCTTCATTAGAAAGTTTGAAGCAATGTTAACTTGCTGATCATGAAATATACTATCAGCAGCCATTGTTAACAAAATAAACATGCTAATCGTAGCAGGAAATGCAAGGTAAAAGGATTATTTAATTTAACTTAATTTTCACTTCCACAGCATGTACTGTGTATGACTGAATCTACTTGTTGAAGACAGAAAAATGCCACTGTCTCCAGTGAGAATGGAATCAGAAATATAAGTAATTTTTTCCTGGAATTTGTTTAATTGGAAAATATGAAATCAGTTAAATACAATATTGACTATAAACAAGACAACACAAGTAGGGAATATTCTTAGGCAACACTAATTCTACTCTCAAGTGTGCAGGTCCTGATACTATAGACACTCTGAATGAATTGAGGACATAATTACTGTATTACTCAGGTGTAAGCTTGAAATACATCTGCTTAAAAGAAACAACTGACCAAACCACCCTCTGAATAAGTCTGATCTTTACGTTTAAGACAGCCTTTCACCAGAGGTATCCAGATTCCTAGAGGACAATAAATCTTACTGAGAACACTCTGTCTATTGTAGATGTCTTTAAGCTACAAGTAGGCTCCTTTTCTTCCTATGTTTTGTCCCTTTCTTAATTTTGGTGGACAAATAAATGCAAATTAACTTTGCCATTATGACTGTATCAGAAACCTTTACTGTGACTAAAGAAAAAGTACATTGTTTGATTAATACAGTTAAATTTTCTTTAAAAAAAACTCTAAAAAAACAACCAACCAACCAACCAGAACCTTCAAAAAAATCCATGCAATTTTTCTAAATACCAGAATGGAAAAAAAAAATAAATATTGATCTAGTTATAACTATCACAGAATCACATAATCTTCATGGCTGGAGAGGACTTCTGAGATCATCCAGCCCAAGCATACACACACAAAAGCCCCTACAATCCCAGACAAGAGCATTCCACTAGAACCTGCCCTGAAGTGTCACATCCGTAAGCAGGCTGTTCCAGTGCCTGACCACTCTTTCAGTTAAGTAATTCTTCCTAACATCCAGTCGAGATCTCCCCTGCTGCAACTTCAGACCATTTCCTCTGATCCTGTCATTATTCACTAGGGAGAAGAGGCCAGCACGCACCTCTCTACAACATCCTTTTAGGTAGTTGTAGAGGGCCATGAGGTCCCCCATCAGCCTCCTCTTCTCCAAACTAAACATGCCTAGTTCCCTCAGATTCTCCTCATATGGCTTGTTCTTTGGACCTCTCACCAGCTTGGTAGTTCTCCTCTGGACATGCTCCAGCACTTCAATGTCCTTCTTGTAGTGAGGGGCCCAGAACCGAACACAGTACTCGAGGAGAAGCCTCACCAGTGCTGAGTACAGAGGCACCATCACTTCCCTACTCTTGCTGACCATGCTGGTTTTGTTACAGGTCAGGATGCTATTGGCCACCTTGGCTGCCTGGGCACACTGCTGGCTCATGCTAAGCTGGCTGTTCATTAGCACGACCAAGTCCTTTTCTTATGGGTATCTTTCCAGCTACTCTTCCCCAACCCTGTAGTGCTGCGTGGGGTTGTTGTGATTGAAATGCAAGACCTGGCACTTGGCCTTATTGAACTTCATACAATTGTCCTTGGCCTATCAATCCAAGCTTTCCAGGTCCCTCTGCAGAGCCTCCCTACCCTCAAGCAGTTCAACACTCACAATTAGTTTGATGTTGTCTGCAAGCTTATTGAGGGTGCACTCAATCCCCTCATCCAGATCATTGATAAAGACATTAAAACAGAGTGGCCCTAAAACCGACCCTTGAAGGACACCACTGGTGACCCATTGACAAGATTTCACCCCATTAATCACAACTCTCTGGGCACAGCCATCCAGCCAGTTTTTCACCCAGTGACAAGTACGCTTCTCTATGCCACGTTTCTCCAGGAGAATGTTGTGGGGGATTGTGTCAAAGGTCTTACCAAAGTCCAGAGAGATGACACCCACAGCTTCCCTACATCCAGAAGGTGGGTCACATGATTATAGAAGGAGATCAAGTTGGTTAAATAAGACCTCCCTTTTATAACCCCATGCTGGCAGACCCTGGTTCCTTGGCTGCTCTGTACTTGCCATGAGAGCTCACTCATGATGATCCTCTCCATCAGCTTTCCCGGTACCAAGGACACAGACTGACAGGCCTGTAGTTCCCCGGATCCTCCTTCTGAACATTCTTATAGATGGGCATCATGTTAGCTAACCTTTAGTCATCTGGTTCCTCCCCTGTTGACCAGGATTTTTGATAAACGACGGAGATGGGCTTGGTGAACTCTCCCTCCACCTCCCTGAGTGCTCTTGGGTGAATACCATCCTGCCCCATAAACGTGTCTAGGTGCAGCAGCAGATCATTAACTACTTCCTCTTGGATTATGGGTGGATTGCTCTGCTCTCCGCCTAGATGCTCCCCGCCTGGATCCTCTCCACCTAAAAGACAACTATCTTGTCTTTTCATTTTGATGACAAACCGGTTATTCTTGGTTTTACTTTTTTTAAAGCAGTATTTCTTTTATCACAGCTGACTACGAACATTTTTACATGGCACAGGCTTCTTTCTAATTCTTTTATATGCAACTGATATCTTCAGCAGCCTGAGTGTCTGACTGGAATACAGGATTTGATCATGCTGAATTACATGGTTCATATGGTTTAGCTACTGAAATAAGTGAATGAGTAGGCAAAGTTCAAAATGCAGAAAAAACAATGAAACTTTAAAATTACAGAGTGATGTATAGATCAAAAATTACACGATGTAATTGCATTTTGGAAGGGTAATAAAAATTGTCAGGTTTATATATATTGATTAAACAATAACCAATATAATCTATAAAAAATTCTGTAAATAGAGAACAACTTCCTTTGTACCTGAACCAAGTGACATTTGGGGCTTTTTTGTCTACTATCATGTTTCTGAAAGAACAGTAAATGAGAAAATAAATCCCATAAGTAGTCAATTGCAGTTCTTGGGTTTTCTTATGCTCTAAGGTATAGGAACTTAAGTTTCCAGAGGAAATAAGAATAAATATTGAGATGAAATAAAGTCATCATACTGAACATACGTCTCTCAGCATTCAAGAGTCCTGAGATTTGTGATTAAGTAGAACTCATTAAAATATCCTGACAGAAAGCTAAGTGGAAATTAATCTCTGTCATGGAAAATAGTAGTTGTACCAACAATATACAGAAGTCTCATGCAGAGTCAGGAAAAAAGAAAAGTACCTCACTCATCAGCAATAAGATCAGACAAAGACCATAGAAGTCAAGTATATGAATTGGGAAACTAATGGAATGACAGACTGAATTGCAGTAGTAATATAATATACCTTTACCATATACAAAACCACAACCAGATCTAGACATCATTATTCTCACTGTAATGGGAGTATCTCTGTTTTTCATAGAGGAGCTGTGAAACCAGGTCCGCAGCTGTAGCATATATGTACAACACATCTGTGAAACCTATTGTTGACTTAATCAGTTTTGTTAAATGCTTAAAAAAAAAACCAAAAACAAACAAACAAACAAACAAAAAAACCCCAACAACAACAACAAACCAAAAACCAAAAACATTCATGCTCAGGTTTTGCAGTACTTGCTGTACATTGCTTGTGCTTTTTTCCAGGTGACCCATTCAGAAACTGTTCAACAATCCTTAGTGAGGAGTAGAATTCAGTATCTCTACATTGCCAAGAAAGTTAAGTGTAAGCATGGTTTTGTTTCTTACCATGTTTAAAATACTGAAATGAATAATCTTAGCAAGAAATTACAGTGTTCCAGACACTTTGATGCAGAACAGTTTCTCCACAAAACGTGGGATTGGTTGCATTTATAAATTTTATAAAAAGACATGGCTTATTTCAAGCCATTGAATTTTGCAGGTTGGCTTTTTTCTTCTTTTTTTCTTTTTTTTTAATGAATAGGCCTGTACAACTGTAGCATGTTGCTCTGTCCCGTGGCCACCATACACCATCTTCTTTACTAGTATCAGCTTTTATAAAGTGCCAGTCATAACTTAAGTGGTGCTTTTTCCTCATTAGTCACTGGTAAAACTTCACAGAGCCAACATAGGAATTTCCATTAGGGAGTCACACCCTTCTTGATTATCTTATCTGTTGCTTTGAATCCCTATTTAGCAAAATTCAAGAGCTTTTCAGTAGCTTGGGATCTGTATCTGGCTATTTAATATACACTAACTGCTCCTCTAATAGAGACTAATCATGCATCCTTTCTTTTATCTGTAAGATTTGTGTTTGTTGGTGCCAGCTGAAAACCTAAATCAGTCAGATTTGTAGTGGCATTTGGCAGAACAGGTAGTTCTTTAGATAAGGCACAAATCTGTAACTTCAGAATTACAAAAAATCATTTTGCATAGACTTGAATACGGTGCCACTGGAGGTTATGCAATGAAAATGCAAACTTGTTTCATCTTCAGGATAGTGAGAAAGGATAGCATTGCAAGCAAAGACAGTTTTTAGTGGTTTTCTCTGGTTTAATTGTTCTACTGTTAGTGTCCTGAGAAAGCTTGTGATCTGATTATAAAATCAGGAGAAAAGGGAAAAAATACCAAAGGAGCTGTGTGGAACTGAGTAATAGGAAAAAAGGAGGCTGCAGGTTTTTGTAAAATGTTCTTTCAGTGACTGAAACCAAGCTGCAAGATCAGCTTAATAAAATCAGTTATTGTCATCAATGTTATCAGCACTGCGGTTTTGAGAAATTTCAGATATCTGTGCAGAAATTGAAAGAACAGATTTTAAGCAAGAATGTAGATATTTGTTTGAGGCTGTAGGAATTAAACAGATCTGTGATACATGCAGTTTACTGTGGACATTTTTTTCTGCTGTGTAAACAGATATTTACTTAAGTGCCAGACTGCCTTTTTCAGGATCTTGATAGATAACTTTTCGTTTTTGCTTGGGTAACAAAATTGTAATGTCAGTTTTAAGTTCTTTTTAGTTTTCTTTCATTTTCTTATTATACATTATACATAGCATTCATAACACATAGCAATTTTAATAAGTGGAAGATGAAGCAAATCCCCCAAAATCCAAATAAAAGTTATTTATTGATATTTTATTTATTAATAAAAGTTATTTATTGTTTATATAATATTGATATATTACACACTGAATTTATCTTTGATGTAGATTTCAGTCACTAAAATTCATAATTCTTTTCCAATTATTTTAATATGATACCAATAATACCATGATTTTATTTGCCATTCAGCTGTCACTTCTTAAATATTTCACCTGAGTTTCCAAAACACCTGTATTTAGCCCTTACCCATCAGGATTCCAAATAGCAAATTATACTGCATTACATGGGTTCTTTGCTACATCAATACTCTTTCAGCATGAAGGACAAAAAAAATTCTTCCCTTACATTCATCAGTTTTTAAGCATCCCTAGAGCCTTGCAAGAAACCAACTCTAGAGAAAAAACTGTCAGAGAGTACTATCTTGGCATACTTTCTCTTGTCTTGAGGCTCAGTGAGTTTCTGAAGAGAGGTGGCTCCTAGCAGGAGCACAGATGACAAAAATAGGACCTGACCTACATTAATGTGAAGAGGCAGCAGTTGTTCTGAAAAAAAATTGGGCTCATTGAGCCTTTTTGGTTGGAGACATATGTGGGATTAGTGCCTCATCAAATAAGCAGTCAGCTGTGATTCTTAAAGGAAAATAAATAGTCACTTAAAAAAGATCTAGATGATGACAGTGTTTCATCCTCTCTCTCCAGCTGGAAGTATTGGTTTTCTTTAGAAATATCTATGGTAGCAGTGAAATACAGACAGACACTGATAGGCATCTGAAAAAGTATTAATTCTGAAAATATCTGATCTGCTTTCAAAGCCACTTCAGAATGCTAAGTAAGCAAATATTTTGGTTCTTCTTTCCATACAACAATAACCTATTTCTAGTCTACTGTGATATAAAAGGACCTATTTGATAAATGCTGTCAAATTTGACTACTCATAAGCTAAGCAGTGAAATAACTATATGGCTTAAGAATGTGAAGTTCTGAGATCTGCATGGTTGAGATCTTTCAGTCTTAGGATTTCTTCCTCTTCCCCCTCATTTTTTGTAACGGGAAAGTTCCTCATTCACAGGAACGATGCATATTATATTTGGCTCCTTTTCTGCCAAATTTCCTTGAAGACAGGTCTTTGCTTTCAAGTTTTTATTTATATTTTCAGTTCAGCCTTTTACTTTGCCAGAAGTTTTTCATGCTCTTTTCTGCTTTCCAAGAGATATTTTTTCACCATTTCACTCATAGTCTCTGCATCACAGGTGGGCACTCTTTCCTCCTTTCAGTTGTCAGCATGTGAGCTACAGAAATTCAGTTTTCTTGAAATTCCTGTAGCCTTGAGTTCAGCCTGCCACCCCTAAAGCTTCTTTCTTTAGACATATTTATTTCCCCAAGAGAAGGCACAATGTTTTCCATTTTTTTTAAGAAATCCTACCTTGTCTGCTCCGTAATCTTTCAAAAAATGTTATATAGAGTCTGAGAAAAAATGAAGCAATTAGAAAATTTGCCATGAATAAAACTCTGGCAAAAAGAGGGGCAAAATATGTGTTTTCTGTAGGTCAGAATTTCAAACAAACCTAAATGAGTGAAGAGAAGAAAATCTTTCTAAAAGCTGTGATCCTATTAAATAATTCCTAAATATTGCAGCTGAAGTAGTTTTGAACTGATGTTACATCCAGTGGGACATGGATGGACATAATAAGACTAAATTATCCATGATAATTTAGTCTTATTATACTCTAAAAATATATAGTGTTGATTGGAAATACCTGAGTGATGTCCATGGGTCAGCCATAAATGAAATGTTGCCATAACTATATAGTCATTCTAAAGAACAGAGTTTACCGAAACTTTTGGCTTATCTTGGAAGGTAGGAACTATTAACTTGTATCAGTGATGTGAACACAATCAAAACTGAGGCCGGGCTTTTGCTGAGCACACAGTCAGACCTTGCACAACATGTTTTAGTGTCACCATGTGCTGTTCTGACGACAGTCCGAAAGCTGACTTTTGCAGAGGAAACAAAATGTTCAGATAGCAGTAGTTAAAAAGATCACTGATGTAAAATAAAGGATTATTGAAGGTGTATTAGTCAATCCAATAACAGTTGAAATATTCCATGTAGAAAGAGGTACTGAGAATTGGTGCAGTCTTACAGTTCCAAACGCTCTTTCTGTTACCACTGTTGCATTCAGTTTGGAGAGGCGGTGTATTTTCTTTTTACCTATAAGAGGAACTTGATTTAGGTTTGTAGAATATTAAATGTATGATGTTGACGACTGCTTTTGCCTTCCTTGCCATTTCTTCTGTTTAATACTCCCCTTGTGCAATTATCTTACCTTTTATGACTTTGATTACTGTAACCATAACAAAACCAGTTTCCTTTAAGTTTCTGCAATTTTTCTGTCCCTTTTCATTATGGTTATAATGCACTGCATATTTTCTTTTATTAATGTTACACACTTGGTGTACCTTGAAAAAATCATGAAGAAATACATTTGTTAGTTTCTGTCTCATTTTCAAAGTAACTGAACTTTAGACAACAGCAGACAGTTATTTTGTAACTGTAATTTTTTTACTTTTGAAGTTTTTTTCTCCGAGTGAGGAATTATTTTACACGTGATTTTCCATTCTAGGGTGTTACAAGGCAACAATAAAAAAAAATTTGAAGTGGTGATTTTAAACTGCATTTTTAAAATTGATCCTGCAAGTATTTTAACTTATTTTATCCATTTCAGCATTATTATTATTTACTTTAGCATTTCACCCACTGTCCCAAATTACTTTAAGCCTCTAATTTCCGTTCTTCTTTCTAGTTCCCGTTTCCCTCTACCTGTGCAATTTATACTAAAGAGCCTGGATCTAATAATATGGATATAGCCAGACCTGTCTCTTTCAGCTTCACTTGAATTAGGTATAATTGCATGGAAGTATAGTGTATATACTCTTCACTTTTCATATCAGATAATTTTAGACCTCATTCAAGTAGTTGGTAAAATAATGAACACAGTTTCTGAGAAATCTTGGTCCATAAACATATTCTTTTAAATCAATTCTTGGTTGAACAGGCTGTTCTTGATACTTCTTGTATGTCATTTCTTGAATGTATTTTAATTTAAGAGCTTAAGGAGAATAACTTTTTGCTGTACATTTTTGGTACAGACTGGGAGATCCCTGGGGCTCCAGTATGTACACATACTAAGTAGCCTTGAAAAGAATGTTTCTGAAGAGAATTTAGATCTGTAAGTGACATCGTGTCTTATAATGCCACTGAGATGCCAAAGTAATGAGTATTTTGCAATTATTCCTAAAAGTTCATTCTGGTGCATAGGGAAAGAGAAAAGAGGGAGAGACAGAAACAGAGGGGTGTGGAAGGATTTGGCAAGTGTGTCTTCATATAAAACATCATGTTTATCCTCTTCCCTGTTTCTTTGGATTTTCAGCCTTTTCAAATAACTTCTAAGAATATTTGGTTCTAACAAAAATATGTTGTGTGCTAATATGTGAGGAATTTAGGTCATTGAGCATTGCTCATTTTTGTCTAGCCCTTGAATTAGATGAGGTTCCTAATAGCCACTCCAACTAATGAAAGTTGTTTGTTTTCATACCAACTTCCAGACAGAAATACCAGAAAAAATCTGGTTGGTTGCTGATAGTTGGCAAAGCTGGAAGGAAGATATGCTGCTATCTGCTGTTCTACTGAGAAATTAAACTACCAGATAATACAAAAAAATGATCAACTGAGTCATTTAGAATAGACTATTCTATCCAGAAGATAGATCTTTCTATTCAGAACACAGATATGGCAGAATTCATCATGTTCATCATTCTGTTCTCATATGTTATACTGGGAGAATGTAGTCTGACAGAGTTCTTACATTTTTGGTTAATACTAGGCAGGACGTGCCTTTCAGTGCCCAAATATGTGGAGACGATATTAATACACAGAATGAGGATCTTCAACCTAGCAGGTGGCCTAGAAGCAGCCATGTTTGGATGATATTTGATCAGATTAATAATGTTTAGAAGGACTACAACTGCTTGTTCTTCCTTTTCTTAACCAGCTATGCAAGCCAAAGAGCTGTAGATACACTAAGGAGCAATCCTCTGTAAAGTCTCCAAGTACATATGTAGAGGGTTGTCAGTAGTCATGGAGTCATTCACTAAGTCATAGAATATAGCTGGGAAACAATTTAATAGATCACTATATGGAAACTGTTGTTCAGAGCAGATTCTCTGTCTAATGTAGATTACCTAAACAAAATCTAGAGTGTAAAAATCAGTATTGTTCCAACATAAACAAACAACCTTCAAAAGACCCTTACAGTGTATCCTACACCCAGATGGTTGTGTGCCAGAAGTCTTCTATAACATTGTTGGAATAAAAATGTTGATTTGTTAAAGTGGTTGCACCTGCCACAGAAGCAGACATGCTGCAATTCTGATATTAAGTATGACCAGTTGGTAGCTTGTTCCCTTATAAATGATACTATTTGCAAGAAACGGGAAAAGTACAAAAAGTAAAGTCAAATCCTGTAAAGTAGGAAACATAGAAAATTAAGTTTCCTACATAGCCCCATTTTCTACCTCTTTCTGATTATGCATTAGGAGATTTATTTTCCTCTCTTCCCCCACAAGATTTTTGCATAATTCCATGCACAGACTAGACAGACTGGGAGAGCTCTACTTGGTTTAATTAGCAACTGTTCAATAATTTTTCCTTGCTACTCATTGTGTGGCCCATTTACTGCATACTAGTCAAAACCACATCTGAAAACAATGTTATTCATTTTCTCTTGAGATTTATTATGGGCTGTGTCAATGGAGAACAAACACTTGACAAACGTTTCATTTTCACAGTAGAGTATTATAGTCATTCCCACAGTGTAAATTGTAAACTACAGTACAGACATGAAGGCTGACAAGTCATTAACTTAAGGTACCAAATTTTAGGCAGGCAGGACCTAGATTTTTTTCAGGTAACTCAGTATTATGACAGGCATGGAATGTTCAAAGTGTAATCTCTATCACCTTCAGCTGTCATTGTGAGGGACCAGCTTTTGTGGGTCTCATCCAGGAGGGTAAGTCTAGACAGCCGGAAAAATGATGAACAGCCCATTAGCAGCTGACCTAGGAAAAGTTCAGCTTCAGGGAATTGTCCAGCACCAGATTGAAAGTCTGGAGCACGTTATTGTCTCATCCCTTTCCCCAAGGCAGGATTCAGCTGCAGAAGTCATGAGACTAGAACTTGGAGAAACTTTTGAAATTAAAAAGCTTCTTAAGATTGTATCTATTTTCTCCAAGGTCTCTGCTCAGAGAAAAGGGGAAAAACAGAATAGTGTTTCAACATTTAGCAACATGTATTGCCTGATGGGTTTGGATTTACTTTTTTTATTTACTTTTTTTTTTTTTTTTTTAATTGAAGGGCTTCTCAACATATCTATTATCCTCTTTGAATAATATCTAACTCAATATAAAAGGCCAAAGAATTGTAACTGTCATTTTTTTAATAAAGAATGTTGTGAATTTATATGAAATCAGAACTGAAAAAAACCCAAGAAAATTATCAGGTTTCAAGGAAATTGAGCTTAACCGATCTTCAAGTTTATAAACAGCTTTCCTGAGATTCCTCCCCATTCCCCTTTTCATCTCTGTCATCATGTCATGACTCTTATTCTTTTCTGGATCAGATCCATTTTTTGTTAAAAATGGCACAGCAGTTTTGTAAACTGTATCCTAAAATCTGTGCACAAAAGGTTGTATTAAGATCATGTGGAAAATGATAATTGCACTAATTCCCAGTTTTCTGGAGGTGTTTAAGGCCAGGCTTGATGGGGCTTTGAGCAACCTTGTCTAGTGGGAGGTGTCCCTACCCTTAGCAGGGGGTTGGAACTCGATGATCTTCAAGGTCCCTTCCAACTCTAACCATTCTATGATTCTATGATTTAATTTTACCCTCTCTGTGTGTATGTGTGCATGAGCAAGAGTGCCACAGAGAAAGCAAGTGAAGCCTTCAAGAAAGAACGTGAAACAGCCTAGTGTTTCTAATCTGTGGGCATGTTAGTGACATGAAAGAAGATCAGCATTGTGGTACTGGAAAATCCAGAGTGCAAAGTCCTACTGTTCATTCTAGAAGTGGAACAGGGAGCCCAGCAGCAGTGAGTTGTGCTGCTGTACAGAGACAAGGTCTACTGGAGGATACTTTCCTTGAATTAGTAGCAGTTTTTATGCAGAGACTAATCTTAAGACTGGATATAATTTAGGCTCTCTTGCAAGCTTCAGGAAAGAAATGTGATATAGAAATGTGGGACATACTGCTCTCATGCCTGATCTATGTTGCATTATCTCCAACTGATCTTTCTCCTTTTTCTTGACTCAGTTGTCTGCTGCCCTGGATTTTTCACCATTCACCTCACTCCTTCAAACTTCATTTTCTCCTTGTTTCAGTCTGTTTTCTTAGCTAGTGCCAGTTCTTCCTGACTCACACTCCATTTTTTTCTCTGCCTTATTGGCATGTGGTCACCCTTCCAACCACTTGGTATTCTCCATTCCCACTGTCTCCAACATCTAATTTTCTTCCTAGGCTCGTTGTTTAATGTTTGTGTTCCACCCTTGTCTTGTTACAGTTCACAACAAGCCAGAGATCTTTCAGTTTTCTGCAATTCTTTTCGTGGGCAGTATAAATGGGATGTTCACAGAGTCTGAAGTGCTGATTATTTTTTGCCAGAAGGCAAAGGCTCTTTCACATGCATAAATCTATTGTTGGTCATGTTTAGCTGTGTTTGTAAGTCCTTAAACTTGGATAAATTTAGTTGCATTTTACTGGGAATGACCAAGACAGATACATCTGGACTTCAGCAGCGTTCTTGTGAAATTGCTTTTCAACAGCAGTTTGTTTCAGGTTTTTTCAGCTGTTTTGTTTTTTGTTTTTTTTTTTTTTTTCTATTTTCAAACAACATTATTATTGTTATTAACGATAATGTGGGTAAAACAACACGTTTTCTCTTGTCTTGTTCTCAGAAATGGCTTGAATTTCTTGGCTGAAATATAAAAGAAACCAACTTGATAGCAGCATGAAGAACAGCAGCTTACATCTTACAGGCTGGTAAAGTTTAAGCATCTGAAAATGGTCTTTTCTAACAGAAGTGTCAGGCAGTCTTCATAAGCAGTCACAAGTCTCTGTGTAAGCAGAATTAGTTCTAGATTGTTCCACTATATTCAGAAGAATAAAGCAAAAAATAAAAGCCCTTCACCTGTAAAGTTTCAAATCCTAGAATCTGAACATGTGGCAATCTCAAAACCAGAATGAGATGTAATTAGCTTCTATGTGCCTATAACACCCACTGTTAATGACTTACTATATTTTCATTACTTTTATGATTAAATACCATTGGTAAGTGACGGTTATTAGTATGAAAATAACTAATGCCCAGTAGCTTACTGGAAAGTGTCAGATCGTTGGGAAAGTTTTCTTCTTCGTTCCCTGCCCCTTGTTTTGTATTTGCTTTGGGCTGGTTTCAAGGAATTTGGAATCAGTTTAAACTTTTGAGGGTTTAACCCATTTATGAACTTTGGAAACATGTCTCCACAAATTCCACTTGGCTGTCATGCTAACCAAGAATGCTAGGGTTTTGTTAAATTGTGACAAGTACCTCCTGAATAGCAATAAATACCCAGACTGTTAATCTAGGAACACAGAATAAATAAATAAATAAATTAGGTTTTATAGCTTTTAGTTCCCAAAACTTTTTAAATAAATGTGTTACATACCTCTCTTTTATCACTGATTTTTATAAAAAGCATCATTATATTAAGGACATTTTGAGACTCTGCAATCTTCTTTTCGTGAAAAATAGACATCTTAAAACTAAAACACATACCACTGCTGTAAATCACAGCTTTTAGAACTACTGTTGCCTAAAATCTTTACTAATATAATTTATGATTTTAAACATCTGATAGTGATCTTCTGACCTCCTGCATTTTATATGGATACTAAGGCACTGCAAAATTGAATGGAGGAGTTCTGGTTTTGTTGCAAGCCTGTGGCACTTACAGAATATGCTTAACAGTATATTTCTCTTCACCTATACTGTTATATTTTAATCTGTTCAAAGTGAATTTGTCCTTCCTTTGTGTTCATTGTGGTAATGAGAGGAAGTAATGGATATAACTTTTTAACTTCTAGATGTTTGAGAATTCAGTTTGAGGATTTCTGAGATCAAATATTAAGTCAAAGGCATCTTAGAAATTTGGAGCTCTAGCTAGCGTTAAAATCTCTAAGTGCATCAGATGCTTATGAGGAATTTGCACTGACCAGCCCTTCGCAACTAGTTATTCTGGAAGGTGTTTCAATGTGAATAAACTCTTTCCTTTCTCCACTTAACAAAAACATTGGCCCAAGAGCAATCAAAAAAGACAACTCTTTCAGATTTCTTCAGCTGTTTTTTGCTGTTGCAAGGTATCTTCTCAGGTTACTCTGAACTCAGATCGTCCAGTTCAGTTTTTGGTGACAGCCTCTGACACCATTCAATACAAATACTGAACAAAGAAGGACATAAAACTATTTGTTTCCTGAGGAGAGCTGCCATGGTGGTGAAAGGTCTTGAGGGCAAGACTTAAGAGGAGTGACTGAGGTCACTTGCTTTATTCAGATCAGAGAAGAGAAGACTGAGGGGTGACCTCATCACAAACTCATCTACCTTTCCTAAGGAAGGCAGAACTGGGGGAGGTACCGATCTCCTCTCTCTGGTGGCCAGCGATATGACAGGAGAGGTGGAATGAAGCTGCATCAGGGAAAGTTCATATTGGACCTTGGGAAAAGGTTCTTCACTGAGAGGATCTTCAGTTACTGGAACAGGGTCCCCAGGGAAGTAGTCACAGCATCAAGCCTGTCAGACTTCAGGGAACATCTGGATGATACTTTTACTCATATGGTGTAGTTTTAGATTGTCCTGCAAGGAGCAGGGAGCTGGACTCGATGATCTTTATGGGTCCTTTCCAACTTAAGATAATCTATGATCCTATGATTCTATGGAATAGTTACAAATCCAGAAAGACCAGAATTCACTATGGGAATATTCCAAATCAGTTGGCCTACATTTTCACATTGGAGAATTAAAGGGTAAGTTCCCAAGACCCTTCCTATGTAACTCAAAAGAAAAGGGTTTAGTGCACTGTGTAGTAGAGTTTAAAAAACTGTTAAAAAAAAATAATATGAAAACAACACTTTTAGTGTCTGTCAATGAAGAACCAAAAACATTGACAAAAATATTTTTATATAAGTAGCAGAAGTCTGGAACAAGTTTTCCAGTAGAATATTTTTGTTTTCACATTAAAAGCTTAAAATTCTATCTGAAGTGCTTGGATTTTCTAAGAAGATTTTTTATAGTGAAAATGTAGTTTTGGTTAAAACATCTGGCAGTCTCCTAAACATGACTGAAAATCAGTTACTCTTATCTAAGAAATAGTCTACTTTCCTGATTTTATACATCTCACTGCAGAAGAAAGTTTCATCAACAATTAGCTTAGCTGAGTATTGAGAAAATCCAGGGATGGGTGATTCATATAATAAAATATAGTTTGTGCATTAACTTCTTAATCACTGCATAACAATGCATTCTTAGTTTATAATCGATTAGAAAAAATAAGGTTCTTAATTTCCTCCTAGCTTCCTCAGCCATTTGATATGAGCTCCTCTTTAAAAGGTAATTTTAAAAATTATTTTATGGTGTCTTTATTTATGTATAACCAGTTTGCAAGAAGTTATTACTAAACATTTATATTTTAGGTTTAAATATGTATAGGTTTTATTTTACAAAACTTCCTCAAAGTAGTGCAATAAGAAAATATTTTTAAAATAACTTTAAACAGCTCTTTGGGGAAAAGGTCCTCTTCAGTTTTTCTCCACTGTTGTTAAAAAAATAATTTATGAAAATCAATGTATTCAATGTAATTGAATTAATGTATTATGTAATTCAAATATAAAAGTCAAAATGTATTTACCATTGGACATAGATGGATATATTGGAGATATTATCTGTGGAGTTTGAACAGAAATAAAATTCAATAACTTCCTCCTTCTTGCACAATAAAAAGTGTATAGTGGTAGTATTGACAAATCAACGTCTTCCCAATAAACAATTTTTTAAGAATACACCCAGAATAACTGTATTAAGAAAGTCAAAGTTTGACACTGGTATAAATAAAACTAATCGGTTTCACAAGTAATTTTTTCTGCTAAAAAACTCACTGAGGAAACGAAGAAATTACTACTTGTTTTGGCTCATGAAAGGATTAGTTGTAGGGGATTGTTAATAAAGCATGATGCTATAGTTACGTGCAAACTGACCAAGAAGCAAGGAGGAATAAATAGGGTTACAGCATTCAGAAGTCAAAATTTAACAGCAATTTAATTAGGCAAAAATTTCACTACCCTCTTATTTTTCCTATGAAATGAAGCTTACAAATACCACTATTATTATTTCTGCAGATATCACTTTATTTTTCCCATCTTTTTTTCAACTTTTGTATTCTCCTTCTCTGCAACAGATTTTCAGGAAGGTATTTGTAAATGAACAAACATAACCAAGACACAAAATAGCTTCAGTTAATCTTTGTCATGTGTATTAAAAAGAACAGACCTTACGCAGACATATCTACAAAAATTTAGCTTTACTAACCAAAGTATAAATTTTTTCTCATGCATAAATTTATGAAGGTGATTCTGGGAAAGCAAACCAACAAGGTTAGGTTGGTTTTGTTGGTTTTATTCAGTAGAGCAATACTTGAGAAAAGTATGTAACCTGTAAGATGGGAGGGTTATTGAGCGTGTCTGAGATGGTACAGAACTTCAGTGTTAAGAGCAGAGATAACAGAGGAGTTGAACTTGAACACTCTATGGATAGTACAGCTGGAGAGTTCTGATGCAAGTTTTTCTAGTTGTTTCCTTGTCATTAGATCAGTCTTAAGACAGTGGTTTGTGATGTCTATTATATGCACTGGTGACTCTTAACATGAGGCTTGACCCCACCAGAACTTTATAATCCTCAGTGAAATCTTCCTCAGTCTTATTTCCCTCTTGCAAAAATGTAAATAAAGCATATGCAAGTACCAAACTGGGTACTGGACCAGTGAAACACTGCCCCGATCAAACAGTACACTGCACCTGCTCAGGAGCAAGCCCTCATCCATCAATTCCTTTGCTACCCGAAAAGGTATAGAGATGGACTCATAACAAGTCAGGGTGAGCACGAAAGCAACACAAAGAAAAAAGTTGGAAGCTCCTGATACGCTGCAATTCAACCTTGCTTTTCCATGAAGATGATTTAAGCAAACTATTTTTTTAAAAGCAAATCCAATAAATATCTAAGTTCTCATGCATTCACGTTCCTGCACAGCAGCACATAGTGGAGATTTCACTGGCTGTCCCAAAGGCAAGAGATGAACATAAGACAGATCAGACAGAGTGTGTAAAGGAGCCCACAGAATATTGTAACAAGATCCTTTACAAGGTAATGGTTATTTTCTCAGTTTCTACAACAATTATTATTGTCTTATTAGTATTACTGCATAACCCTTAGTGATCCTGTATATATGGTTTTCCTAAACCTCTAAGTACACTCACACATGCACAAACGCAGGAACACACATACCTGTACACATATGGGTGCACATGTACAACATAGTCTCACAAATGCATATGTGCATGTACTCATGTATGTACATGCACACACACGTACTCGTATTGCAGAACTTCCTGCTGAGTTTCTCAGCAGCTAAAAAGCATTAGAAACACTGTGGATTTTTTTACCTACCCTTACCTTTAGAAAAAAAATCACAGTGTGGATAAGGCAACATTTTGTTCTTTTATAATAACTGCCTTTGAAAGTATTCTGATAAGTTCTTTGTAATCTACAGGGGAAAAACAAAACAAAACAAAACAAAACAAAACAAAACAAAACAAAACAAAACAAAACAAAACAAACAAACAAACAAACAAAAAGAGGCATCACATTAATCAGACCTGACCTGATCTATTCTCCTGTACTGTTTGGGAAAACTGGTAACTGCGTAAGCCAAGAGCTGTGAATGTCAAAACATTTGCTGTTTATCCACAAAGGCACATGGTTCTCTAGGCTGTAGAGGATATGAGGGAAAAATAGGCTTCACTGATGAGTGTTCACTAGATCTGTGATACTTCTGTGATACTTGCCTTGTAAAGGATAAGCACAGCAATGGTTAAAGGATGGCTTTCCTTCTCCATTGAAGAAAGTTATTTTTTCACCTCTGTTACTCCACTTGGGATTTTTGACAATTCTTGGAGGGAGGTTAATAATTTGCCAGTAAATTTCTGTTCCAGTTCAAGTCTGTATTAATGATGCTGAAGTCCTTCAATACCTTTCCTGAGAGAAATGTCATTATTATTGTGCTCTTAGTGTTATTGCAAGGGGAAAAAATAGATACCACATGCTTGGAACGGAGAGGTTTGATGTGATAGTTGTAAAGCACATGTCTCAGCAAAACCAGACAGAAGTGCTGAACTGTTTCTCTGATAACACTGATATGTCCAGAATCAACATGGAAATGAGTCAGTTTAATGGTTTGAGAAACAGTGAGTCTGTTTCTACCCATGAACCTAGAGAATAGTATGTCGGTCTTAACGAAATTTGATTGAAGACATATGCCAAGGCAGAACAAAACACATGCATATTTATATTAAATTGTACTTGTATTTATTTTAATTACAAAGGATAGAGCATATTTTGAAACATTGTTTTCTCAGCCACCAGGGAATGACAAGAAAACATGGAGTAGTTTTTAGAATTAAAAGTGACATATGCTGTTGCTTTTCCCAGCTTCAAGAGGGGGGTGAAAACCCAAAATAAACAGATAAACAGAGGGCTAAATGATAAGATTTTCTAGCTGAACATTTGGCAGGCAACTAGGAGTTGTAAAAGGAATTGATGAGAAATGTTATAGAGCATACTACTGAACTCTGTATTTTAGCAGTTTGAAGTAGTGAACTCATGTTTTGTGGATGCCAAAAGTATTTCAGAGGTGCCAGAAAAGTGAAAAACAGTTTAATGAAAAACATTTAATGGCTTGTTTTATAAAAGCCTGTATTTGTCTCTATATAACTCATCAATTTCAAGGTATATGGAAAGTTAACCATGTGCTTTTCTTATTTTATTCATGTATTTTTTTAGAATATTAATGGTTGTGTAAGCCCATGATTCCAAAGATTTTGCAAAATTTTAAACTAGTGCACAGACCTCTTTCCATTGGGAGAACTATGGTTCAAAGAGAACTAGAGCACACCTTCAGGCTAAAATCAAAGGAAGACAAACTACTTCCAGGAAACTCTAGCCCCTTTTTACACTTTCTTGATGGTGCTTAACTCTTTCAGAATGGTGTCAGGGATCCCTTACATACATGGGAACAGCATTCTGGCTGACCTCTCTGAGGCAACTGTTGCAGGGGAGATGCAAGAACAAACTCAGGAAATTCCTGTACTAGTCTCAGGCCTTTCCTCCTCCTCTGGTGATTATCCAGTGATTTTGAACTCTCTCTAGGAGTGGAGTGGAGAGAAAGTGTGACACTGGTGAACTAGAGGCTCTCAAGGCATGTTATTTTTCAGAGCTTTGACACTGGAACAAGAAAACCTTCAGAAGGAAGAAGTGTTTCTATGTTCCTAAAGCATCCCCAGCACTGCAGAGCAAGACTAGATATATATTGATGGGTTTTGTCTGTATTGCAGCAGAATCACTATTCTTCCCTGCTGCAGCAGGCTATAATTTTTCTTCATGAGGAGAATGATTTGCCCAAGTTCACTTAAATGAAAAGCAGAGCTGGGAAATACCACATTTTAAAGGCAATGTTGACTTGCCTTGCCTCTTAATCGTCCTTGCTCATGCTTTCCTTTCATGCTTCTTTCTGTTTTCAGGAGACCTTTTCTTTATTATTTAACTCCCTTTTTTTTGTGAATTTTGTTGTACTTAAATGTGAGAAAGCATTTAAATGTCTTAAGGTATTCAAATAATCAACAGTAGGGTGATGTGCAGCAAGGTTACCTAGACAATGAGGAATATTTTTGCCTTGTATGAGGGTAGCCCCAGCCTTTTGCTTTTGAAAAGTCATTCTCTTTATAACTTGGATAGGGAAGATTATTTTGATAATTCTATGCATTAAAAGATTTCCTTCAAAATGGATTGTAAATGTTTGCCCTTGGGAGTGAGATAAACTGTATCTCAAACACAGTGAAGTCATACAATGTTTGAATGTGTAGCCATTTGTGATGACTGCACATTAATTAATATTGTTAATATAGAAGAAAACCTCTTATTTTGTCTGGTCTGTCAGTCATAAGTATACCTTCACTAGGTTTGACATTGTCAATGGCACATTATTTACTTTGTAACTTTTTTGTTTCCTCAGGAACTGTTGAAATTCATCATGCAACTGGATGGATATATCTTGATTAAGGAAATCATCTTTTGGAGCCTATATTTAACTGTACAGCAATGTGCATGAGCAGAAGGCAAGTTAAAGACCAAAGTCTTTGGAATTGTGGAAAGGAGCACAAAGTGCTAAATAAAGTCACCAGTGAAATGAAAGGCCTGCTGAGAATGAATAAGCTGTACTTACATCATGTATTTATCCCCCCAAAGTCACATATCCCTAAAAACAATAATCAGAGCTCATTGTGAATGTTTTGAACTACAAACACTTCTAGCAATAGTCTTCAAAGTGGTGAAAATGAAGCTTTCGGTATACATTAAAGCTACATAAAGCTACATAACTCTTAATCTACACATGATGAGTGGGCCCCAAAGTTAATGACTTATTTAACAAAGTTTTTCAAGGCTAAAACTTCTGTGCTCTGTTAAATGGATGAACCATTATGTATTGTCAAGTCTATTCTAATTAAAAATGACATTGAAAGCATTTTAGCAGGACACTTTTTTGTTTTGTTTTGTTTTTCACTGAATAGCAGTTTGAATCTTTCAGCCACATGGCTTCTAACACGTACACATGTCTAACAGAAGTTACCCTTCACCTCATCCTACTTCATTATCCAGTCTGTCAAAGAAACACTATCCCAATAGCTACAGAAAAGCCACACACAACATCTACTGAATGTTATTGTTGGCATCCTGAATTGGCATGTCTGCTACAATTAAACAGAAGTTCTAAAAGATTCCCAGTTCAGTGCTCTTTGTAAAGCCTTTGATACTGGGAAAGAGTAAAGCGTGCTCAAGAGAAAGAAAGTAATAATGCTCATGTACTGTGTGGTGCAGGCTACATATGCTGATGAGGAAGAGAACATCCCATGACCAAACACAAAGGAGAAAGAAAAAATTTCTAGCGAAATTAGATTTGCTGTTACTGAAGTATAAGGTGAAACCTGAATGAAAACCTGTGTTTGCATTTGAAATGGCAGGGGCATGATCTTGTGGATTTTGCAATTTTTCAAGTAGCTTTATTTTCAATCATAATTTCAGCAATAAGAATGGGTAGTTTACTGTTTGTCAGTTTTTTCCACTTCTCAAAAAATAAGATTTATCAATAAATTCACATAGTTTAAGAATATTGTTTGCAAAAGACCTCTGGAATTCTTCCTTCTCCATCATATATGCACAATTTTTTAATCCTTCAGCTTTTTCACTAAGAAAAAAAAATTAGGTTCTTTTTCATCTCCGATCTTTTTTCTGTTTCGAACATTACTCATAGAACCTAGGAAAACAAATATTGCTCTACTATATAATGAAAATATTTGCATCTACTCAAAAGGTGTCATCACATCTCTGCAATTGTTACATGATGGGAAATGGGTAGAGGAGGTAAAAGGACAAAGGCAACCCAACCTAAGAAAAATTGATTAAAGGAATCAGCACAGGAATAAAATGTATATGAAACAAATTGATACATTTTTGTTATTTTAAGAATAAGTTTTAAAGCAAAAGCTCTGAGTAACCATATCAGATTAGTTTAGGCTCACTGCCCCCCCTCCAGTATAATTCACACTCATTTAGCTAAAAGGCTTTGAATACTGTTTCCATCTGCAGAGCGTCAAGGAGAGGAATGTGCATGTGTCCTAGCCAAAATACTAAGTCAGCAATCACACAGAATTGCTCCTGTAGGACTAATTCAGATTAAAACTGACTCTTGTAGAGTCTGTGCTCCTCTGCAGTTATACAGGGCATTTGCATGCAAGCTGAAGTCTCACATCTGTGGAAGAGAGAAAACTCAAAACTATTTCTGAAATGCTGTATTTGAACAGAGCTTCTTGTTTCTGGGAAGACAGCGTATGAGTTTTTTCCATGTAATATTTGTTCCGTTTAGCTTGCAGGATGTTGGAGGCCCTTGCCTCATAAATCAGGACTCAATTCCACTAGATAAAAGCCTTTCTCTTTTGTATTAAATACCATTTTGTATGTACCATACAGATGTACCACATGTCTATCCTGTGTGAGGGATAACACAAAAGAGTTACCTTTAACAAACACAGCATTTTTGTTAGAACACATTTTGACCTTCTCTAAGTATTGCCATCTTTTCAGTGTTCTATGGGCAGTAAGTTGATCTGTCAGTTTATTATTTATTTAACTCAGTTTTGCTGTTCTCTCTGAAGAACTAAACCTTTTAGTAGCATCTATATGACCTTATTAACCATTCTATATTTTTTTTTCTAAATATCCACACCATCATAAGGTAAAGTGAACTGTTATTCTAAATAAACCCTCTTCATCCTAAAATCACAAGATTTTTTGCTGCATAAGATAGCTACAGCAGAAAGTGAATACTTGAGAAGTATTCAGTCCTCAGTTTGACCTCTAAAAGGTAATTTTTTTTCTAGATTGTAGCTCAATATTGAACTGTCACTTAAAGTACTTTTGATTTCACTGATCTAAAACATGGTATTGTTATCAGATTTCTCATATCTCGCTTATATGCAGCACAAATTATTATTTCTAAATTATAATAAAATGGGACAGAAATGTACTATGTATGTGAGTTTTTTCCAAAAGAGAATGTAATTTTTCTCCTCCCTACCAGGAAGCAGATGAAGTACACTAGTCTCTATGATCTTTTTGCTTCATATGTTTCCTTCTTAGCAGAAAGAAATGAACTGTTTTAAGAAATAAACTTACTAAGAAAGAAACTTATTCTCATTTGTCTGGAAATTCAGAGAGATACAGAATAATAAGCATTAGAATATCAAGAGATGGCTCTTTACAGGGAAGTCAGAAGTGGCTACAAAAGAATGAACTAAATCATGGACAAGGGCCATATAAGCTGAACCTTTTCCAACTAAATACCTTGGCACAAATAATTATAAAAATGTTCATGGAAATGTGTAAATGGGCATGTAAACAACCATACTGACTTTTAAAATATTTGCAGCTAAAAGTATATTTTCCTGTCAAGATCTTTAAAACTTGTGAGCTACTAATTTCTTTTTCCTGTATATTGTGCAACTAAAAAGTCAAACTTAGTCCTTAGTTAGGACCCAAACTTTCTTTGCTTTTCTGCACCAGCTAAACCACATGGGAAAGATTTCTAGAAAGAGTTGAAGGATAGGGTTTGGCAAGGGCATTGTTTTATAGAAAAGAGGTTTGAGGATGCTTGTTTGGAGGGTCATTTAAAGTAGTTAGACATGTCTGGAAAATCTGAACACTCTCTCTTTGCTCTCTACCCCCTCAGCCCCAGTAGTTTGTGCGTACACTCCCTCTCTCACTCACACTCTTTGTTTTGGTCTCTTTTGTTTCCTTGCTCTTTCCGTCTCTCTTTCTCTGCCACCATTATGCTCCTAGTAAGATCTAATGAACAGCTGAACTGCTACACCTCATCTCCTTTCTCTACATATAAATCATTTATAGATGGGTGTTCTGTCTGCTGACATTTGGGACATTTCCACACAATTTGACATTCAGTCAGTCAGGCTGGAAGGAACCTCATTTTCAGAGGAGATTTCTGATCTACAATCTGCCCTTTGAATGATATTTGTGTAACAACTCTATACTCCTCCATTTAATATTGTGAGAAATGGTGAACGCAGGTGCATTCTTAAGTCATTAGGGTCACAAAGAAGACTCTTTACAAGAATAAATATTTGTTAAAGTTGAATGACGAGAGAGATGGAGTTACAGTAGTGATTTTCAATGATTAATCAATTAATGAAATGAGAAAAAGTAAGAGAAGTATAAAAGTCTAAAGGACATTTAAGAATTATATTTACAATCCTGAACCTTACTGTAGATATGTGATTTCAAAGTTGCACACTCTTTTTGAAAATTGTGCTCAGCCTAAGGCCTCTTCAAGACTTCAGAGACTTTGATTCTACCTAAATATAATCCAAGTAAATTCATTTGTGCTTACTTCCACTTTTTAAACTCCGAGGACTCCATAAATCTTATATATCAATGACTGACAAATATGAAAGGAAGTATATTTATCAATTAACAAACAGCACTCTGCAGGATATCACAACTGAGCAGGTCTCTGTGCAAAGGAAAACAGCTAGATGTACAAAAGTGACCTTTGCCACCACAGCAATAGGAAAGTCAGAATTCTTTCATGATAACAAAGAATTGGAACAAAGCCATGGTTGAGCAATTTGCAGATATTAAGAGCTGGTTATCTTCTTCTGTGCCTCTGCTATGTGTAGACCCAAAATACTTGCAATCAATGATGTGATGGAATGTATAGATTACACTGAAATTCACAGTATAAGAACTTTTCTAGGCCAGAAAAATTTTCTGACTTTCTCAGACTGAATAAACTGTTGCATCATCTCACAAGGAATTTTTCTTTGGCATGATTGTATATCTGAAATATTCTTATGCCTAGACACATGATAAAGAACAGGTTAATATGCCGTAACTGGTAGGATATCAATTTATTTCAAAATGTTCATTCCATATTCAGCTGAGTATGGCATGAGGTAATGAGCTGTGTGTGTCCCCCGAGTATTCATTCTCTGAATGTGTATCCCAAACAACGGGCACTGTCTTCCAGGAAATTTTTTCACAGTTAACTCCCAGCAGGGTGTAATAACAAAAGCTTGTCTGTAAAAGTAGTTTATATAATATAGCACTCGCTTTATTTGGGTGAACACTGTGTAAAGAGATTTTACAAACAAGATAATATAAACCACTGTGTTTTGTTGAATACAAGGGCTTCCTTTCTACATGCAATTTGAAGGGGCACATTAGAACGTTTCCATTCCATTAGCTATATATGCTGTAGGTTGAAAAGGTGTAATGGATGAATAAGACAATAGCAGAAGTAAATATTAGTAAACAGACTGAAGTATAAAGAGAAGAAGATAAATCCATAGTGTTGTTTCAGGTTTTTTAAAAAATATGAATATACTTAAATAATTTATTGCTAAATTTGAGTAAGAATTATTAGATGGGTTACTGTAATCTTAGTGTAAAAATGAATTATTTGGCAAAACTGTCTTACTAAGGAAATACTCAAGACAATTCATAAGTTCATGCATTTATTGCTTCATAGATAACTGCCTCCAACATTTTTATGTTATATGAAGATCTGTGGCATTCTCCAAAATCTAATGTGTCCCTGATGTTGGCTTGCAGGCAACATTTTCAGAAAAGCAAGAGGGAATTGGCAAAAATATCTGTGAAGACTTTGCAGCCATGTTAATCAATGTTCTCCACAAAGCTGTTTCACATTGATTTAAACTCAGCTGGGACTAAAAGCAGTGATTTTTATCACTGATATTAAATCTTTGTAATACCTGTAGATCATCATTGCTAGGAGGCTTGTTTACTGTAGAGTTTCTAACTGACACAAAAACATTTCCACCCACATAAATACATGCCTAGATGAAGTGAGAGGATTTTTTTTTTTTTAATCTGAGAGGAACTGGAAAAAATATCAAGAAAAAATATAAAAACCTCAAATGTCGAACCAGTATTTTCCCTCCCAAAATTCCACTCTCAATAGTCTGAGCTTTCTGCAATCATTCTGCCTTCTATAAGTGACTTCACAGGAATTATTTTTAAACAAATTTAGCTTTTTTTTTTAATAGATCAGGGGATCTGAGAGGGAATTAAGGTTAAAACTTACCTTTTAAGAGAAAGCAGTTGTTTTGTTTGTCTGAAAATAATGTAAAACATCTAGCTCGAGTCTCCTCCTATCTGTAAGGAGACAACTGGAAAGAGAGCAGTTGTCTGTTTTGATAATAAAGTTTCTGTTTGCCACCCCACACTTCAATGCACCAGTTTACATAACTATGCTAACATGTCCAGCCATTATTTTCTTTAGTCATCTTCAGAAAACATTATGGCTATTCTTTCAGTGACCTGAATATACTAGGAGATGCCTTTTTATTCAGTCAGGTGGGATTATCTCACAGAGGCAGAGTCATTATACTCGCAGCTTTTTATGAATACAGCAGTGTCCAGTTTTAAGTTGTACCCTCAATATATATTTATTGACTAAACAGGGGCTCTCCTGATTGCATTGTGCCCTAGAACAAGCTCTTACTTAAGAGTCTTGATTTTCAGCATTACATTTTAAATACATATGTTATGAGGATTAGAAATTATCTTTGTTATTCTGACCTACTTTTCTGCTTGTGGCATTTGGCAGGTCAAACAGACTGCCTGTGGAAATTACTATTTGCAATTTTTGAGAGAACCTGTGCTGGAAGTTTGCAGTTATCAAATCTGGCAAGAGGCAGATATGGGATAGAGTCATGTTTTGAACACCAAAGGCAAAGCTGCTGTTTGGCTATGGCAAGTCTGCGATCACCACAGGTCCATGACACTCAAACTAAGCTCTTATACCTTGAGTGTTTTCTGTGGGATAAGTGGCACAAGCTTGTACCAATTTCATTCTATGTTGCTCCCCCATTGTGCAGCTGCTAATTATTTTGCAATGTGCAAGCAGCATGAAAGATATAGTTAAGTTATTTTTAAGCTGCATATTTTCTGGTATTTCAGTAGTAATTGGCAAAAAAAATGCGGTTTTCCAAAATGATTGATCTTTCCTTCTGGTAGTGGTTTTTAGGCTGTGAGCAGAAAATACCATTGCACTGTCTTTGCTTCTGATGAATTGCTAGCATGTTTGGCATAATGTTCTGGTGGCCACAAGAACTGGATAAAGATGATGTCTAAAATGTCTTACTTGTCTCTCAGTTTGTTTTGTGGTTAAAGCTGTCTGCCAAAGGACTTTACACTGCCCTACCATTGTTCTGAATGGATCTCCAAAAGAGTCCATTTATGAAAGCAATATAAATATCTCCAAGTGATGCTGCTGAATACAAGCTGATGCATATTTAAGTATTTACAATTGGTGGTGAGTGTCTACAATGTAGTCTCTTTTTTTTCTTTTTTTTTTTTTTGTTTTTTTTTTTTTTTTCTCTGTAGTTTAATGAACAAATCCTGTGTCATGAGCAAAGCAGTACTCACTATTTTAATTTTTAGAGCTCCTCAAGAAAGTTTTTTGCTGTACTGTCACTCACCATTTCCATTGTTACAGAAACAACATACTTGGGGGTCTCAGGTATATATGTGCCTTTTCAGTCTATTTTTCTATGGAAATACATGAAATATGACCTACGTAATGTCTGTGTTTGTCGTTGATTTAAAATTGACATAAGCATAGATGTTCTCACAATTCTTGAAAACAGGGAGCCGAGTAGATAGACTTTTTCAAAACCAGAAAATCCAGTCAAACGTTACATATGCTGTAACCATTGGACAGCTTCACTCAGAATTCACAAAACCTGACACCACAATCTATCATGAGAGTGTTTCTAAAGCTATGGTCATTATTCTGATATTTCCAATCCAGGTTTGATAAGACTGTAAATATTGGTGATTAACAATAATAAACTAATGAACATTTTCTACTGCAACATCCATAACCAGAGTTTTGGCAAGAAAGAAGGTGGTGAAGGGCATAACTAACAGAAAAGAATCACTGTGACATACTCCACTGAGGGAGACTCCCTTCCAACACAGCCATTTCATTAGCTTGAAAATTATGAGAAGCACCTGCACAGGTCCAATGCCTGTTACACTCACAATTATAGCTGCCAGTTAATCTGACTGGGTTTACATTTCTTTTTATTGATGTGGGAGGAAGCATTAAAGAAATTAAGAGACATAGAATGTATAATCTTTTTATTTAAGTAAAATTGCATATGCAGTGTTCTTTTAGCTAGGGGCAGACTCAATGAAATTGAGTAAGAAATTCCTTAAGTGTGGAATTTATGTTCTTTTAGGCAATGTGGCAAGGCCACAAGTAGAAGATAGGTAACAATAGCAATGGATTGTAGTGAAGTACTAAGGACGACTGCTTCTCTCCCAGGTTGAATGACATGTGAATACTAATCAGCATATCTTAGTCCTTGCTGAATGTAAATATTACTGATATAATTTATATGCTGAAAAAAATAACCCCAGAAGTTCAACTTACAATTTGGCCTCTAAAACTGAAAGAAGTTTGCAAATAAGCACTGTGAAGATAACCTTACCAGTAGGTTCCTTCCTGTTACTTAGTGATGTGCGCCAGTGTTAAAGCGACTTATTACAGCACTTTACACAAGTCCTTGCATAGCTGTAGTTAAAATTAGTCCTTATCTGTTAAACAATTAACACTGACTATACTACAATGGATGAATGCTGTGCAAAGAGGAACAGGACCTTTATCTGTCTTAATTTTTTGCTGGGTTTCACTGCTCTGAAAGTAAAAATTATAATTTTTCTGAAAGCTATAAGAAAATAAAGTGTAGTTTCTCAGCTAACTCAGCTATCTCAGTTTCTCAGCAGAGCACAATATAGAAAAGAGTTTGGCTCCAAAGGAGAAAACCTAATTCTTTTACCCTCATTGTCATGCAGATTCATCTTTTCAATAAACCTTAGTTTGTTTTCAAAGCTATTTTTCCATCTTGGCAGAAAAAAATCACTGATCAGGTTGAAATATAGCTATACTCCCCTGATTATGTCTTAATCAGTTCATCTTAGACCATAATTTTAACAAGAAGTACTTGATGAAGATAATGACAACCTGGCTAGCACTGTAAAGGTCATGGCACTCATTGCTAAATGAAACAAAATGTGCTTATTGTGAAATATTAATACCAAACTATTGTTCTTGATTTTTCATAGTAGATATGACCAAAACCATATGCTGTTTTTGGAATGTTAGTTGAAATAACAGCATCAGCAGATTAAGAAAAAAAAATATAGCTTAAAGTATTTGGTAATTTAGAAATGTGCCAGCTCTATTATACTTTCCTTTTTGGTAGCATTTGTCTGTCTAAGGTGCTTGTGAGAGATGGGCAACTCCAAAGAACTTTGGAGTTTAATTGAGTCTGGAAAGCACTTTCACACAGAGATAAAATGCACTGCAATGTGACGTTAAAAACCTTCAATATTGCACTGAATTTTCTCCTCTTCTCTGAGGTATGTTTCACCCCATAATAAAAGTCTCTCTGTGCTAATACAGTGATTTAGATCTACCAACAGAACTCATACATATATATACATTAACTGAGGGTAATATTTTTCCACGTCTTCCTCACAGTAAATATTCTTGCAAATTTTTTTTACTTCACAAAAAGTATTATCAAATTCAAGGCTAGCTAACCTACAAAAGATGTTTGTGTTAACTGTACTTGCCTTGTATTTTCCATGGTTTTATAGAAGTGTATGGAATTACATTGATTACAGATCAGCTGAAAAATGAAAACTCATTTCAGTTGATGCATAGTAATCTCTTTAGAGTTGATACAGTATAGGTTTTATACTTCTGGGGGGTTAGCCACTCTAAATACCTCCAAAATATTGATGAGGAATCTTTCATCTACATCTGATTGCCTATTTCCCTGATTTTTTTTGTGAAGGATAACAAATATGGAAAGCAGACTAGCGAGGATAAACAAATAGCATGAAATTTACATGACTGCAAGCTTAGTAGTATAAAAAATTGAAATTAAACAAATACGCATTAAGCTTACATTCTCATTGGCCAAACTTACAGTGGTTTTCATCTGGTTTTGGGCTATCATGTCTTTCACCATTATGTTGACTCTTATCTGGATGATTTACTCTGATGTTGAGAAAGATCCTGTGAGTAATCAGGGTAAAGCACATTCTGCTTGCTGTTAAGTAAGTACTGGACAAGGGCCTGAGGTGTTGGTTCATTAAGTTTACAACACTTTTGCAACTTACCCTTTACCAGATATGAGAGAATATCATAATTCTTGCATTATGTGCAACTGTGGCTTACTTAATTTTAGTCAGAAATATTTTGAGCAATGCAAACAGATTTTCCCATGGGGATACTTGAAAAATTAAAGATAATTTTTATGTGAAATACTTGAAGCAGAGTTGTCTCATATTTTGCTTTAGGTAACTTGGCAGAGATGTTATTTCCTCACGCATACCTCCTGTAGAAATGGGAAAGCTCATTTTATATTTTAGCCATATAATTATAAGAGAATTCTGTATTTTCAAAATGCATTCAAAAGTTTGGGTACTACATAGAGAACTAACTGTTTCTTTCTGGATGATTAAGGCACAGGAAAGCCATCTCCTTATATGAACAGCATCTCTAGTTACCATTTTTAATTGGAAAAAATATAACTTTTAATGACTAAATAGTTGTACAAATACTGCCTTATATTTTTCTACAACAAACAAGAGCATAGTGGAACAGTAAAGCTGTATTTCTCAAAACTTAAATATAGCTTTATTATTCCAAAATTAATAAAAGAGGGAAAAAAGTATTTTTAAGAGAATACTTCTGATTATTCTTGCGTCATTATTTCCTCTTGTAGGATAATTAAAACTTAGATTTGCTACCCGAGCTTAAGGTAAGAGCAGAACCCTCCTCAATTAGTTCCACTTTGTGTCATCCTGGCAGAGATCCTCTCTTCTTGTAAGTCAATGGCAGAGCTTCATCAACTTCACTTTAGACGCGATTTCATTAAATGAATATTTGGGGTAATTAGGGATGAATCATGAGACTCACGTTTTTCTTTCTTAATGATCACAAATAATATCTACGAAAAGACTACTGAAGTTAATTGGAAGATTAATGTTGCTTTCAATAGACTTTAGTTCAGGCTTTTTACTTTGCACACAGACACTTGTGTAATTTTTTTCAGGTTTTTTTTTAAGCCTTTTGGATTCACTGTGGCACTTTTCCATTTACAGGGTTCCCACAGTGTCCCACATCCCTGAGCTACAATGTTGAATCAGTTATATTTCTTAACTTATGTCAGTCCACTATTAGTGTGTGTGATGGTTGTTGTTGGTCGCCATCCCTAGTTTAGAAGAACAAATGAGATGATTGTCCTCTAATGCAAATTTCCCTCGTCCAGATGTGTTTAGTACTGGGTTTAGTAATTTGCCCTGTATTCTCCCCTCTCCCATGACCCAACAATTAATTTGGTCTTCCAGTATCTTCTTCCTATTCCCCACAGTTCTCATCATTTTGTGCTTACAGTATAAGCTCAGTACATCCCTCATGCAGTTTTACTGATAATTTATTCACTTCACTCATTGTAGAACAGCTTAGCCTTGCAAGACAGAAAGTAGCTGAGCAAACTGAACGTCTCTTTTTCTTTTTGATACAGGCAAGGAAAATTTCTGAAATTCAGGTCTTTTTCAGGACATATGGGATACTAACCTTGGCTAAAGTTTTATTATTGTTTTAAGAATTAAAGTGAGAAAAAGTTAGCAACATTCTTTGGCTACAGTCTTTCAGGACCATTACCATGGAATATATAATTTCAGCATTGTTATCAGCCTGAAGAACTTGGTATCTGGATAAAAATTTGCTTCCTTTCAGAACCACAGAGAAACAAAGCTAAGAAAACATGGAAGTGCAGAGAGGAAGCAGGGAAAGGGCATTTTATACTGAACTGTTGAGGAAGCCGCACAATTTTTTCCCCCATTTTGAATTTTTTTCCTCAAATTATCCATCCCTGTATCTATTTATAGAGGAAAGAAAAGATCTTCTGTCCCATTCTGTGACGATTCCATTACAGAATGCCTTAGGTAAGAAGGATCTTCTCCAACAGAATGACAGCTTGGAGATAAGATCAAAAGATGACAAGCATGGTCATCATCCTGCTACAGGAAAGTTACAATATAGTAGCCATTACAGAAACTTGGTGGGATGATTCTTATGATCGGAGTATGACCATTGAGGGCTACAAGCTGTTCAGAAGGGACAGGAGAAGAAAAGACTAGAGTGTGAGAAGTTACTGCTAAAGAATAGCCATGAGCAGGTTGAAAGCTTATGGGTAGGAATTAGGGATCGGAACAACAAAGGGAACCTCATCATGGGAGTCTACTACAGGCTGCCTGACCAGGAGGGGCCTGTCAATGATGCCTTCTTACTCCAAATTGAGGAGGCATCACCGTCACAGGCTCTCATCCTGCTGGGAGATTTTAACCACCTGGGCATTTGTTGGAAAAGTCAAACAGCTGGCTGCAGGTGCTTCAGGAAGCTTCTAGAGTGCCTAGATGACAACTTCTTAAGGCAGTAAATTAACAGCCCTACTCGAGGAAATGCACTGTTGGACCTGTTCGTCACAAACATAAGTGAAATCATCAGGGGTGTCAAAGTTGAGGGCAGCCTGGGCTGCAGTGATCATGCCTTAGTGCAGTTCACTATCCTAAGGAGTCTGAAGCCTGTTAGAAGCAGAGTAAGGANGAGCAGAACCCTCCTCAATTAGTTCCACTTTGTGTCATCCTGGCAGAGATCCTCTCTTCTTGTAAGTCAATGGCAGAGCTTCATCAACTTCACTTTAGACGCGATTTCATTAAATGAATATTTGGGGTAATTAGGGATGAATCATGAGACTCACGTTTTTCTTTCTTAATGATCACAAATAATATCTACGAAAAGACTACTGAAGTTAATTGGAAGATTAATGTTGCTTTCAATAGACTTTAGTTCAGGCTTTTTACTTTGCACACAGACACTTGTGTAATTTTTTTCAGGTTTTTTTTTAAGCCTTTTGGATTCACTGTGGCACTTTTCCATTTACAGGGTTCCCACAGTGTCCCACATCCCTGAGCTACAATGTTGAATCAGTTATATTTCTTAACTTATGTCAGTCCACTATTAGTGTGTGTGATGGTTGTTGTTGGTCGCCATCCCTAGTTTAGAAGAACAAATGAGATGATTGTCCTCTAATGCAAATTTCCCTCGTCCAGATGTGTTTAGTACTGGGTTTAGTAATTTGCCCTGTATTCTCCCCTCTCCCATGACCCAACAATTAATTTGGTCTTCCAGTATCTTCTTCCTATTCCCCACAGTTCTCATCATTTTGTGCTTACAGTATAAGCTCAGTACATCCCTCATGCAGTTTTACTGATAATTTATTCACTTCACTCATTGTAGAACAGCTTAGCCTTGCAAGACAGAAAGTAGCTGAGCAAACTGAACGTCTCTTTTTCTTTTTGATACAGGCAAGGAAAATTTCTGAAATTCAGGTCTTTTTCAGGACATATGGGATACTAACCTTGGCTAAAGTTTTATTATTGTTTTAAGAATTAAAGTGAGAAAAAGTTAGCAACATTCTTTGGCTACAGTCTTTCAGGACCATTACCATGGAATATATAATTTCAGCATTGTTATCAGCCTGAAGAACTTGGTATCTGGATAAAAATTTGCTTCCTTTCAGAACCACAGAGAAACAAAGCTAAGAAAACATGGAAGTGCAGAGAGGAAGCAGGGAAAGGGCATTTTATACTGAACTGTTGAGGAAGCCGCACAATTTTTTCCCCCATTTTGAATTTTTTTCCTCAAATTATCCATCCCTGTATCTATTTATAGAGGAAAGAAAAGATCTTCTGTCCCATTCTGTGACGATTCCATTACAGAATGCCTTAGGTAAGAAGGATCTTCTCCAACAGAATGACAGCTTGGAGATAAGATCAAAAGATGACAAGCATGGTCATCATCCTGCTACAGGAAAGTTACAATATAGTAGCCATTACAGAAACTTGGTGGGATGATTCTTATGATCGGAGTATGACCATTGAGGGCTACAAGCTGTTCAGAAGGGACAGGAGAAGAAAAGACTAGAGTGTGAGAAGTTACTGCTAAAGAATAGCCATGAGCAGGTTGAAAGCTTATGGGTAGGAATTAGGGATCGGAACAACAAAGGGAACCTCATCATGGGAGTCTACTACAGGCTGCCTGACCAGGAGGGGCCTGTCAATGATGCCTTCTTACTCCAAATTGAGGAGGCATCACCNGTGAAACAAAGGTGGCAGCTCTTTAAGGATGCTCTCTATAGAGCACTAGAGATCTCAATCCCGATGTGTAGAAAATCAGGCAAGGAAGGCAAAGAGACCACCATGGTTGAGCAGTGACCTGCTGGTAAGACTAAAAAGCAATTTGGTGTTACACAAGAAATGGAAGAAGGGACAAACTCCTGGGAGGAGTAGGGACGTTGCCTGGCTGTGTAGAGATGAAGTCAGAAAGGCCAAAGTGCAGCTAGAAATTAATTTGTCAAGGGCTGTAAAGAAAAACCAGAAAGGCTTTTTAACCAGAAAAAATAAAGTTAAAGAAAATATACCCTCCCTGATGAGCAACAGTGGGAAACTTGTATCAACGGATGAGGAGAAGGTGGAAGTTCTTAACAACTTTTTTG